>CAUYRH010059697.1:0-24990 GCA_963574655.1 Perodicticus potto | reverse complement strand
GTACTCAGCCCTACTATGAAGCTAATTTATAGCTTTCATGTGAAGGCTATAACCCAACTATAGCACAAAAATATGGGAAAAGGGGCAAGGGAGGGGAGAGGAGGGAAGAGGACGGGTGGTGAGAGGGTAAATGGTGGGATCACACTTACGGTGCATCTTAGAAGGGTACAGGTGAAACTTACTAAATGCATAATACATATGTTTTCATACAATAACCAAGAAAATCCCATGAAGGTTATGTCAAACAGTTTGATGAAAATATATCAGATTGTATATGAAGCCAGCACATTGTACCCCATGATTGCACTAATGTACACAGCTATGATTTAATTAAAAAAAAAAAAAAAAGAGTCAGCCTACTGGCAGGAGGTTAGAGTCCAGAGGGAGCCCTCAGACCCACTCTAAGGTATTATTCCAGAACAATACCAAGGACTATTTTGTTTATTAAGTTCCTGTGATTGGAAAAACAAAACCCAATTTTAATGTATTGTAAAGACCTCAATTTCACATTTATTCAAAAAAGTAACACTGAATCTGTAGATTCAATGATGCAGAATGAGGCTTAATAGCCATATGAAGGTGCCAGCAATGGCAAGAGATGACCCAGAAAGTACTCAATGAGAAAGCAGAAGGCCTGGGTTTAAGTTGTATAATCTTGGGTTAAAAATAAGTCGTCTTTCCTAGCAACTGTTTTATTATTTGGAAAGGAAGGGAGCTAGACCACTTGATTTCTTAGGTTTCCACCATGTCTGAGCACTTATGATATTAACTACATACCATTCTCTCCCCCTCTTCCCCACCTTCTCTTGTTAAAACAGATCCTAAAAACGCTTCAGCAGGGCATGATAATAGCCCAAATCAATTACATATTTCATGTGTTTATACCGTAATCAATGAGGCCACATCACAACCGTTCAAGAGCATGGACTTCAGGGTTCTATCAGAATTAGGTTTGAGTTCAAGCTTTGTCACTTTTCTGGCTAGGAAGTGGGGAGCCATTTAGTTAACTTTGCTGCGTCTTTCGTTTATAAAATAAGGAGGCGACAGATTATCTCATTGGAAGTTGTGAGAATTAAACAACATAATGAATGTAAGAGCTTAGCACAGTGCTGGATGCAAAAGAGACTCTTCATAGTCTAGTATTTTGGGAGCTTCTATGTGATATACTCCTCCAAGGTGCTGAATTCCTGACTTAGATATGTAACTCATATCTAGTACACATAAAAGGTGATATAATGGATGCATTGACACAGCAATGTCACAGCACAGGGGGAATGACAGTTACTTGAGGTAGAGGTAGAGTGGAGGGAAGGCTGCTCAGAGAAGGCACTATGTGAACAGAACATAATGTACAGTGAGCAGCCCTCTCTAGCAAGGCAGGGGAAGAGAATGGAGGGACATGAGCAAAGGTGCACATGCCTAATGTTCTATGTGATTAGAAGATAATGGGCAATCTGATAGGTACACAGGCAGGATCAGCAAGGCAGCCCGAGGTCACCTTGTGAAAGGTCTCATGAAGAAGTATGGACTTTCAACGAATGAGGACTCATCAAAGTTGGTTTGCTGTATAAAATTTTACACTTCAAATCTCCTACTGAATCAGACTCCTGAGAGCTCTGTCACCTCATTGGTCTCAATCAGGAGCAGATAAACAGACCAAATCTGGCTGAGGCTCAAGATTAGAAGGGTTTTTACACTTTTAATGGTTGGATTTTAAATGGCTATAGACATAACTGCATACTTGATACTTTCCCTTTTGCCAACATTCATAATGTATTTATTATTTGATCCACTAAGAAAATCTTTTCTGATCACCGTTCTAAATGACTCATATCAAGCATACCATTTGTATTAAAAGGCCAAAAGGTTGATCAGATTACATAAATACAGCCATCCCTCTGTTGTCCCCAAGTCGTGAGGTCCCCCCCCCCCCGATAAATCACCCAATGACCAAGTCTGATGCAAAAGCAAGAGGTAGTTTATTAGCTAGCTCGGCTAGGGCTTCCTGTCCCTGATGCAGCAGGAAAGCAGAGAAGCCTTGCCTGCAAAGGGGAAAGCAGTTTTAAGGGTACAGAAAGGAATAAAAGGAGGGGGTGTTGGGCGAACTGCCGGGGAAAGCTGATAGGGGCTTAAGGGACTGGACAATGTCTGTTCTGGGCTAATTAACCTGGGGTAGTATTTACTACTACTGGGGCCGAGGGTGGGCACTGTTATCACTTGAGGTGGACATACTGGAGCCGGGGGTGGGGGAGGAAGCTGGTTGCCTATCACCTTTGGTATGCGGCTGCAAATTAACCTTTGATGTGCAGCTGCAAATTGAAGGCTGTGGGACAAAGTAGAATTAGTGAAAGGCTGTGGGACAAAATGAGTTAGTTTTAACAAAATGGAGTCAGCTTGGTTCTTTCACCTCCATATCTTTAGGTTCCACATCCATGGATCTAGCCAACTATGGATTGGAAATTTGGGGGAGAAAGAAATCCTCTAAGTTCCAGAAAGTAGAACTTGAATTTTCCACACACAGAGGACTTCACAGACTCCGCATGACTACATAGGACTGAGTGTGTTGTGTGGAATTGTGTTAGGTATGGTAAGTCCTTGAGAGAAGATTAAAGTATATGGAAGGATGTGCACAGGTTATCTACAAATACTATACCATTTTACAGAAGGGAATTGAACATCACAGATTTTGATATCTACTGAGAGGGGCTGGAACCAGTCCCTCACAGATATCAAAGTAAACTCTCTCACCTATCATGTGTCTAGAGATGTCTTCTTTCCGAAAACATCCCTTCACTTTCAACACACCTTTTAACATTATGCCACAAATTTGGGATTTAATAGCTAGAACCACCCCTCCCTCTGTGGTTAGGTCACTCGGGTATAGTTTACAGTCTCTCTTAGATCTTATGATAATTATATAATAGGATTTTTACATTGCTTTACCATTATTTTTTCCCAACTGGTAGCCAACAATGATAATAACACATACTTTCTCAGCCTGAAAATAAGAATTTCTCTCTTTTCTAAGTCACCAAGATTGCAAGTTTGTACAGGATTTATATCGGCCATACTATAGGTGATTAACCCACAAACAACAGAGACATCAAATAATACCTTAAACAAGGGGAGCATATTTCTCTACTCTCATAATAGTTCTGGGGTAATTGACTAGAGCCAAAAGGGTAGCTCTGCTCCATAAGGGTTTACAGGGATCCAGGTTTCTTTGTCCTCTTGCTGCTCCAACCCTTTTCTGAATGGTACAAGATGATTCCTCACCACTTTGTGTTTAAAGCACTTCAAATTAAAGATGGGGAGAGCATAATACCTACCTCGTAGCATGACTTTTGCAAAATTATAGGTATATAATTTCTCCAATCAGTAGTGCTACAGCCATATATTACTAAGGAGGAAATTGCAAAAGGTGTGGTGAAGTATTTAGTATGTGGTGAATAAAAATCATTTCAATGAAGCTGAATTGTGCAATAAATATACAGATGCATTTTTGATCTACTCTACTGTCCTAGGAATATGATGGCTGTTGTCCTAATGAGTACACCAGTATAGTTGTACTTAAGAGGATTTTTTTTATTTTGTTTTGTTATGAGCCACAGATTGTCTTCAGGATTTCAATTCTAGCAAATTCTCAATTCTATGCATAACTCAACAGCAGATTCTTCGAACCCCTGTACTGTTTTTCAGACTTTTTGCCTGTAGCCAAATCCTATTAAATATATTTCCATGTCATGTTGTGCTTAAATCATGTGGCAGGACAGGGCCTTGACTTAGAAAATGACACCCTTCCTTGGAGGAGGCTTCTATCACAATCATCTTATACAGAAATCATATCTTGTAGTTTGTCTCTGTGGAAATGGGCAACATTGTTAAAAATTTATTTTTGCTGCAAGAAAATCTGATTCTTGCTTTATTGCGTCAAACAGCTGCTGGTATATAGTGCTGGGCAGCTGTCCAGCTGTGAGGTTCCCATAAATTAATTTAACCCTCGGATACACTGTGAGGCCAATTAGAATGTTCCCTCCAGGTGTAGAGTGACTTAAGAACAATTTTCATGGGGGGGTGGTGTCCATATAATTTGATGATGCCCAGAGTCATTTTAGGAATGTTTTCCAAAGAGCAAGAGGTCATGTAAGATACATTTTTGACAGCTCTCTCTCTCTCTATCTCTCTCTCTTTCTCTCTCTCTCTCTATATATATATAAAATATGAGAATAGTGCTGAAGAAAAATCACAATAATACCTATGTATATATTGGTTTATAGAATGTGACATGTGTTTTTCAGAGCAATTCACATCATTTGACAAAAATAAAATTGAATTCTATCAAAAATATCTCTTTTCTTGTCTCCTCATCTTCCTTTCTTAGGATGTTTTTGACTGAAAAAGGGCTGAGTTGGCTAAGACTTGTGCATTGACTATTTTAAAAGTAAAAACACAAAATAAAATCTTCTAGACTGGTATTTTTCTTTTTCTTTTCTTTCTTTCTTTTTTTTTTTTTTTTTTGCAGTTTTTGGCCGGGGTTTGAACCCACCACCTCCAGTATATGGGCTGGTGCCTTACTTCTTGAGCCACAGGCGCCACCCAAGACTGGTATTTTTCAACTTTTTTATCTCATGGCACACTTAAACTTAGAGTTAAACTTGTGCAGAACACTTAATTTTGTTGATCAAAAAAAAGTGAAAAAAATAATATATCTATCATGCTTCAAACTTCTTTTGAAAATAATTTAATAAATTTTAAATCTTTAAAATTTTTCACGGCACACTCAAGATCCTCTCAGGGCACACCAGTGTGCTATGGAACACCAATTGAAAATTACATTCTAGACCTTTGATGTAATTCCTGTGGTGCTCAGGACCTGCCTTGGAGAAATGTTGAATTAAGGATCCAATATTTCAGTCACTTTAATTAAAGGAATCAGTGCAATCATGAACACTCTCATAAAAGCTGGCACAGAAGTTTCATAGCTTCACCCATTTTAAATATGACATGTGATTTAGTATAAGCATATTTCAATGTTTAGGATCATTATAAAATATATAAGAGAATTTAAGATCATTATAGAGTTCTCATGCCCCATATAAGAAGTCTGATGAACACTCCAGGGTTCTTTTTTTTTTTAAATAACAATAACAATGTTTAACATAAGGACTAGAAACAAAAACCTCGTAAAGAATGAACACAGATAAGTACAATCAGAAAAGAAATCAGATGATTGCTGCAATGAGATATTGAGCAATAATAATAATAATGCAAAAAAAGTAACATTCACATTGTCAGATAAAAGTATGTCTATCACAGAATGCTTTGACTCTGAGGTTTAGTATGGAGTCATCGGTTAACTTCTTTTTTTTTCTTTCCAAAGTCTCAAAAAATATAGAATATAAAATTTTTATAAATAAAAATAGAAGATAATTTCAAAAAACAGATCACACCAAATCTTATAGACAATAGAAAAAGAAGAAATACTTCAAAATCATTCTATTTCATCTGGATATACCTGATATTAAAATTGGAAAAAATATATTATTATAAAGGGAAATTACAAACATGTTTCACTTATAAACGAGGATGAAATATCCTAAACAACATATTAGCAAGTTAAATTAAAAATTATTGTTCAGATGATGTACTTCGGCCAAAATTAAATCCAATTTATGTGAGAATTAGTCACTATTTTCTTTTCTTTTTTTTTTCCTTTCCCTCATACCTCCCTCCTTCTCTCTCTGTCTGCTCTTCCCTTCCCCAACCCCCACCATGTCATTAATTGTCATTAATTGTCCTCATATGAAAGTTGAATACATAAGATTTATGTTTCTCCATTCCTATAATGCTTCACTAAGAATAATGTGTTCCACCTCCATCCAGGTTAATACAAATGCTGCAAAATCTCCATTTTTTTAATGGCTGAATAGTATTCCATGACATACATATACCAAAGCTTGCTAATCCATTTCTGGGTTGAGGGGCGTTTAGGCTGTTTCCACATTTTAGCGATTATAAATTGAGCTGCAATAAACAGTCTAGTGCAGGGGTCCTCAAACTATGGCCCATGGGCCACATGCAGTGGTGTGAATTGTATTTGTTCCTGTTTTGTTTTTTACTTCAAAATAAGATATGTGTAGTGTGCATAGGAATTTGTTCATAGCTTTTTTTTTTTAAACTATAGTCCGGCCCGCCATCAGTCTGAGGGACAGTGAATTGGCCCCCTGTTTAAAAAATTTGAGGATGCCTGGTCTAGTGCAAGTGTCCTTATAATAAAAGTTGTGGTTTTTTTCCTTCTGGTTAGATGCCCAGGAATGGGACTTGACTGCAGGATCAAATGGGAGGTCTAGCTTGAGTTCTTTTAGTTTTCTCCATACTTCCTTCCAAAAAGGTTGTATTAGTTTGCAGTCCCACCAGCAGTGCAAAAGTGTTTCTTCTCTCCACATCTGTGCCAGCATCTGCAGTTTTGAGATTTTGTAATATACACCAGGGATCCTTAGACATAGAATTTGAGAAGCACTAGATGAGAATAAATTTCAAAGTTGCTTTTCTCAAGGTTAGATGGATTCTTTTTAGCATCTGGAAAATCTCCTCTTGTCTGAAATTCTATTTCAGCTGAAACATGTTTGTTCAGAGGCAATGTCAGATGGTGTCTCACAACACAGGGTTTGAGGTCAGACCCCAGTTTGAGTCGTGGCTTTGTCCTGGGCATTGGGAATACTTTGGCCACCACCAGTCCTGCCAACTTCCCTCCCCTTAATATTTGTTTAATATACTCATAGTACTCTCTCAGAACTTAGCTCAAACACATTTCAAAGTATGCTTTTCTTCCACTCATCAGTAAGATGGGTCTCTGTTGTATGTAGTCTGACAATTAAGTTCACAAACTCATCCTAGAAAGTGTGCTGTATACCTCATTGCTGAATGTCACTAGGGTTGCCTTTGAAGTACTGCCCTTAGAAAGCTAGGCACCAATACCAGTGCCTAGTCCATTCTTCAAAGCAATTTTGGAAATTTTTTCTGGAATTACCATTGGAGCTGTCGTCAGAAGAGTTAAGTGACAATTAAGTTCACAAACTTGCCACCATGGGTTTGTGTTGGCAGCACCATACAAACAATTTGATAAGGTTTCATAACCTTAGTATATCAGCACTTCACAACTCTGTTTATGTCAATGTGTGGTGGTGTCTTGCTGAGTGGAGTTCATTATTGTTGTATGTTTTGGTGTGCCATGGGATGACAGCTCTGATAGTTATTACAGAATTGCTTTGAAGAGCAGACAAGGTGCTGATGTCAATGCACAGCTTCCCCAGGAGAGCATTCAAAGGTGACCATGGTGATAGTCAGCAATGAGATATGTGGCACTTTTTCTAGGATGGGTTTGCAAACTTAATTTTAATAGTAACAGTGGTACAATGACTAACATTTACTGAACATTTATTATGTACCAAGCCCTATGCCAGGTGTTTTACCTGTTACCTCATTGAAGCTTCAGTTACCCCTGTGAGGTAGGTACTACTGTGGTCCTTGTATAGATGCAGAAACTCAAACAGTGCTGTTTGGTAGAAGTACAATGTAGGCCATACAAGACATTTAAAAATTTCTAGTATCCACATTAAAAAATGGAAAAGCATTTAATTTAAATAATATCTTACACAATGCAGTGGTTAAAGTGGCACATGGTACTCGAAAACAATGAAATTGAGCTTAGTGGGAAAATATTGTTTATTGCCTCTATTTTTAAATTATAACTAATTAAAATGAAAATTAAAAAAAGAAATCAGTGCCTCAGTCACACTAGCCTATTTTTCATGCTCAGTAATCTTTTGTAGCTAGTAACTACCTATTGGATAGCACTAGCCTGCCATGGTCATTCATACGCTCATTCGGTAAATACCTACTAAGTATCTATGACAAGGCAGGTGCTGGGCTGGTCTCTGGTGACAATAGTATACAAAACAGAAAAAAAAATCACTGTTGTGGTGAAGCTTTTATGATAAAGGGATGAGAGACGCCATAAACAAAATCATTACCTAACAATTATGTCAGGTGCTATTAAGTACTATGAAGAGGAAATCACAAGGGGAGTTGGGAAGGGGCAGGGCCCCTGCGCATAGCAACCCAGTCTGCACACTCTCCACCTCCAAGGGGCACGATTCATATCAACCGTAATGTGAATGCCACTCCTTGGAGCTGTGCAGAGCGGTGGCCCTGGGGATGTGGGCTGCCATCTTATACGGAGTAATCAGGGCAGGTTGTCCAATAATAGAAGATTGTTTTAGCAAAGATTTCAAGGCAGTGAGGGAACAATGTCTGGAAGAGGTTCTATTTGATCAGAGAGAGGACTAGCGAGGTCAAAAGCCCTAGGGCAGGAGGGCTAGCATGTTGTAGGGGCAGCAAAGGAGCTAGTAATGGGAAGAACATTCTGAGCCAGGAGAAGCATGAAGGCAGATGAGGCCAGAGCAGCAGCCAGAAGCTGGATCAAGGCAGAGACCTCCTGGCCATGATAAATACATTGGCTTTTAATTGGCTTTTCTATTGAGTAAGATGGAAAACAAGACATGATCTTTCTCTCTCTTCCTCGAAGAATCAGCCTCGCTGCTTTGTTGCGAATACACTGAAGAGGGATCATAAGTTGCAGGCAACCACCAAGCATACTGCTGCAATAATCAAGGTGAAGGATGATGGTAGTTCAGAACGAGTTGCAGCTCGAGAAATAGTGAGAAACGGCTGGACTCTGAATCTATATTAAAGGTAGAGCCAGTAGGATAGATGGGCTGGCAGATTAGACATGGGGTTTGAAATGAAAAGAAACTCAAAAATGACCCCAGAATCTTTGGCCTGAGTAACTTATAGAAGGGTGCTGCCATTTTGCCATTTTCTGACCTCACAAACACTTGGCACAAACACTTTCTAGGTAGCACTGACCCACCTACGTCTCTGTCTTTCACCTTCGCTTGTCCAGGAAACAACCATCCAAGCCAAAGATTATTTCTTAGGAAGCTAAGTGATCAGCTCCAACTTTGTTTGCCCCATACATGCGGCTCCAATTTGTTTTACAAATCTAAATTAGGTGGGGGAAGAACGTTGGTGAATTATATTATCCATACTTGCCTTGATATTCTATTCTAATGTGTTTTTTTTTTTTTTTTGAAGTTTTTGGCTGGGCTGGGTTTGAACCCGCCCCCTCCAGCATATAGGGCCAGCGCTCTACTCCTTTGAGCCACAGGTGCGGCCCCTATTCTAATGTCTTTTCTGTTCATTATGGTTACCTTCCTTCTTTCTTTTCCCTGAGCACACATTAAAAAGATAAAGAAATATCATTTATCTTCCTGTTTCCTTGCATGGTTTTCTGTAGCTGAATATTCTCCTCATAAAATTGATTTAAGAGAACTACCAGGCTTTAAATTGATTGTGCACTACCTTTAACATCTATCTCTGTATTTTTCCTCTAGCAACTTTCTTACCTTTAGACAGTTAAATGGGCAAATGATCCTCTTGCTCTCTCTGTGCGTTAAAGGTTATCTCCTGTAGACTTTTCTAAGGGCACAAGAATATCAAAAATGTTTCTATTTTTATTTCATAGAGAAGGTTTTCCACATTGAAAAAGTAAGCATACTCATCAAAGGAAATGTGAGATACACAGGTACATACATGTACACAAACTGTTAAAAAAGAAAAAGTGAAGGAAAAGTAAAAGCTGCAATCCAAATTCCTTTACGAATTTTGATGTATTTCCCTGCCATGTATTTCTGATTATGTGTGTGTGTTGAGTATACACACATTTATTTGTTGTAAGTCATGCTTTTTTTACTTAAAAAATCATACAGACGTTATTTTACTCTGTAACATTCTGAAATACTGCTTCAAAAGCCGCATGCTATTTGGAAATGAGAAGTTACTCCCTTACAAATGCACATTTAAGTTGTTTCCAATCATCCTGTCACAAATTTTGCTATACAGAGCATTTTTGTTTATAACATAGAATCAGTGTTTAGAGATTTCTTTAGTCAAAAATTCCCAAAAGTAAAATCATTCAATCAGTCAATAGTTGCAAAAGGCTGCTGACATATTTTAGAAAAATATTGTGCTATTTTGAACTTCTACCTATAAATGTCTTCAGAAATCTTTCTCTTCCTAATAGCCCTGAGTATTAAGTAGTTGTCTCTTTTTATTTAAACTATGTAAATTTTATAGGTTAAAAAAAGCTACCCAATTTTATTAATTTTCATGTATTGCCTTCTAAACTTGACAATTTCCACGTTTGATTATTCATTGTATTATTTTATTCATGCCCTTTCTTCATTTATCTATTGACGATATCAAATGTCTTCTTACCTTTTTATAGACTAACAATATATTTATCAAATGTGTTCATGCAAGAAGGATTTTGCAGAATGTTTTCTGTATTTTCATGCTGTTTATGGCATGAGTTTTAATATAAATTGGAGATAGTCAGTGACCTTCAAAGTGATAAATACTTAGGGTAGAAATTTTAGAAAATACAAATAAGCAAAAAGAAGAAAATAAAATACCTCTACTCATTCTTCATTGATAACAATTTACAACAGTTGATATATTTTTTCATCTTTTTCTTGTATATTCAAGTGCTTTTTTACAAAGCAGCTCATGTTATACATTCTACTGTCCTATTTTTTCCAATTAAAATGCTTACAAAATATTTTAATGGTTTCTTCATTATTGTTTTATTGCTTCTACAATATGAATAGGTCAAAATTTATTTATCCAGACCACTGTTTTGAAACTGTTAATTTCTAATGTTTGTTGTTGTGAAGATAGTTAGACATCTTTATGGCTAAATATATCCACAATTATCTACTTAGCATAAATTTTCCTAAAAATGGGTAACAAGTTTAACCACATTTTAATATTTTTTTGCTATATATTACCAAATTGCCCTTTAAAATATGTGTTTTAAGTTTCTGGTGCTGAATTTATCTGACTTAAAGTTTAAAAACATTTTTTTTGAGATACAGTCACTTTGTTGCCCTGGGTAGAGTACAGTGGCCTCAGCCTAGCTTACTACAACCTATAACTCCTGAACTGTAGAGATCCTCCTGCCTCAGCCTCCGAAATATCTGGGACTACAGGCACCTGTCACGATGCCCAGCTAGTTTTGCCCAGCTATTTTTAGTAGTGATGGGGTCTCACCCTTACACATGTTGGTCTCATTTCTGAGCTCAAATAATCCTCCTGCCTTGGCCTCCAAGAGTGCTAAGATTACAGGTGTGAGTCACTGTATCCAGCCTAAAATTGTTACATAGAACTTAAAATAATTTAGAAGGAGAAATTTACCTAGCAATGCATGTGTTGGAGAAGAAGGATGAAGAAATATACAATGTGCCAAGAATCCAAACTTGCAGAGCAGATAGCTCACAATTTCCAAGACTAAGAGTTATTTGAATATATTTATATGGCTTCTTTCCTACATGTACTATAGCAAATTGAGTTTTAAAAATCAATTATTTGCTTTGTCTACATAAACTTGACTTTGTGCCCACAAAGCAATATTTTTCAGAGGAACTAAAAATGTAGAAGCAATGGCTCAGAGAACTAATGCCTAATAAATGCTAACATGCACCAAACCATTGCCACTTCTATTTTTTTCATTTAATCCCAGAACAGCCTCATCTTGCAAAAGAAGGAACCAAGCTTCAGGACTACTGAGGGGCTTGCTCTAGGTCACATAGCCGTGAAGCTGCAGAGCTGAGAGCAGTTTGATTCCAGAGAAGCATGGTTGTTATACTCTGCATTCCCCCCTTATAAACTCTCACACTTCCCCAGGAATCTGCTCCTGTACACCCCACAACCTATCAACTTTCCCTTGTATTTACATTTATATTAACAATTGACCTTCGAGAACTGAGTATAAGTTCTAGTTGCAGCCTCTGGTCTCTCTCCATTCCTGCTTATTTTAATTAGGCCATTGTAAAATTGTACATAGAAGCCTAACACAGAAGACTTCAGTATTAATAAGGATTAATTACATGTGTGCTATAAGATAATATGCATTAACTCCAGTAGTGGTCCTTTACATAGCCTGAGATGTGTCTTAACATGCCTATTATTCAATGTTGAACAATGGGTTGTGTGTTTTTTTAAACCATATGGTAGAAAATGTTGAGAGAGAAAAATAGTCAAGTCTCATCACCATAGAAAATTTAAAACATATAATTAACAAAGTAGAATATTGTACAGCATAGTGAGACACAAAAGCAATCAAGTCATACATGTTCAAGTTACTGATGTTTATTACAAAAAAAGTGGAAGATCTGAAATCCTAAGTCCTTTGAAGCTCACCTGGGCCTCTTACTAATGTATAACTCTAAAAAAGTTCCTTCTTCCTTCTGAGCTTCTATTTGCCCTTCTTTAAAATATAATGATGTTTTTTCAAATACCTAGGAAGGTTGAGTTCGCTATCAAGTAAGATAATCCAAATTGCAAAGTGATATTAAAATTTTGGCAGAGGAAAAACAGAAAGAAGTTAGAATATCAATATAATAACCAAGAATGAATTTCCAATGACTTCCCCCCGCCCATTACATTTCCCATAGATGATCTGTACATGTGCCATGTCCTCTAATGCCTGGAGGCAACTACCTGAGCTGGTCTCTCCATCTGGACTGCAATATTCCCTTGCCCATCTGGACTGGACTAGTCTCTCTCTCACCTAGGAGCCTAGATGAGATTCTGCTCATGCATCACCTCCTTGAGAACCATCCCTGTCTCTCTGCCAGGTCTGCCACCAGATGCTAAATGTTGCTTCCACTGTGTTTACATAATACTGTGGACATGACACTAAAGAATGGTTGTCTCATTGCCCGACATGTTTGTGTACCAAATGAATGAGTAGCACAGTAATTTCTAGACCAGTTGTTTTTTTTTTTTTTAAGATAAAATATCTGTTCCCCTTTCCTCAAAAAAAAAAAAAAAAAAAAAAAAAACAGAGCACTTAATAAGCCAACCCTGAGCACCCAGGAATCTCTCTGAATTCCCTCTAGGGGTTCAGCTGTTGTGCAGATGAGAAGCTAGATATTCTGCAAAGCGTAGAGTATTTCATGCTCACGGTTACTCTCTTGCCCCAACATTCCTTCTACTACTGAGACCAAAATTCACAGGGGGACCTCTCCTTTCAAAATAATCCTCTACCAGAAGCCCACAACAGCTGGCCCTCTGCATCCTTACATTCCACGGTCACAAGTTCACTCAACCACACATCAAAAATATCTGGGAAAAAAGTAAAAATAATAATACAATAATAAGAAGAAATACCAATCTTAAAATACAGTATAACAGCTATTTTTCTTTTTCTTTTTTTGCAGTTTTTGGCTGGGGTTGGGTTTAAACCTGCCACCTCCAGCATATGTGGCTGGTGCCCTACTTCTTTGAGCCACAGGCACCACCAGGTATAACAGCTATTTATATAGCATTGAGATTGTATTGGGTATTATAAGTAATCTAGAAATGATTTAAAATATACATGAGGATGTGTGTAGGTTGTAAACTAATACCAGGCCACTTTGTATAAGGGACTTAAGCGTTTGCAGATTTTGGTATCAGTGGACCCAGTCTACTGAGGGAGAACTAAATACTGTCTTTTATAATAGAGATTTACAAAGACCTATTGGGTAAAGTCATGATCCAGCCAAGTTGCAGCATTTTATCTCTGGAGACAATAGTAGAGAAAGATTCATCATACCTGATGTCAGCTTGGACAAGAGAGGGTCACAACAGTCCTGCAAGATAAGAATTATCCCCATTTTATAGTTAGGGGCACTAAGGCTAGTTCAGTGCCATGGCCCAGGCTGCACAGGCAGGGCCAATGCATGACCACAGCTCCTGTCTTCTCCACTGCACTGTGGTGCCTCTTACCTGCCCTCCTGCCTTAACTGATCCCTGAGGAACCAATCTCCCCTACTAGGGCACATTTTTAGATAAAATAATTTTCTTATGAGGAACTGATTCTTTTTGCCCAAACTCTCCATGCCAGAAGTTTCATCCTAAGAATGATTTGCTTCCAAGTTTTTTACCCTATGCAAATGCACTATCATATTCTACTATTTCTTTACCTGAGCTGAATGGTTTGTTTTGATGATTGACGCTTCACACCATTGTGAGTCCTTCACATTCCCAGGAAGCCAGTTTTGGGAGCACATTTGCATGTAAGACATTTGCTAGTATTGTACCCATTGCCACCTACAAGAAAAAAACTCAGACCTCACTTCAGGTATAAATCAGATGATGATTTATTACAGCTGTGCAGGGGACTGCCACTCCAAGGAGTGGATGGTGCCGAAGAAAGGAGCAGTCGGCTTTTTATATTCTTTTTGTGGCAAAGCAGGCAAGTACAGAAGCAGAATGTGACCAGTTAGCTCAGGGCAGGGTTACAGCATGGCAAGAAAGAATTATAACTTGGGAAACTTTGCTTAAGTAAATTTTCGCCATTGTTTTAGCCATGGCTAGGGGGTTAAGGGAACTCAGAGAACTTCCTTGTTCTGAAACCTGTTCTCGGAATTAACCCAAGGGAGGGCATGCTGGGGCCAAGGCCGAGATAGGCTGAGACAGACTCGGGTCTTTTTGAAGGTTGGTCTATTACACTAGGAAGTGAAGGACTCAGTCTCAGTCAGAAGAGGGAGCAGAGATGCAGGGTCACAGCACAGACAATGACTTCAGCCAATCCTGTGGGAAGCTCTGAAGCTGACAGGGCCCTGCAGGGTTGTGACCTGACCTCCAGTCATTGGGTGTTGGCAGTCCCCAGGGAAAGGGCTATTCCTCTGAGAGAGGATGTGCCCTTTAGCCCAGGGCAGTATGTGAAGCAGGTACTCAGCTGTAAGCTGTCAGTGGGCAGTACTCTCAGCCTCCCAACGGAGCTCCTCTGGAGGGCTGCTGTGTGACAGAGACACTGTCACACAACGTATGCTTTGATACCTTGGAGCAATCACCCCACTGATCTCTCCATCTCTCTTTTGCCATCAGTGCTTGTTGTAACAGTCTACCAAAAGGGTCATGACAGGGCCCCCTACCCCAGGTGTCCCCCAAGAGTCCAGCAAGCACTAGGCAGTAAGCATCCTACATCTGGAGGCCCAGTAAGAGGCTGGACAATCAAACAGAGTTTGGTGGAAAAGCCTGTGCTATGAAAAGGAAACCTAGTGTTGCTATTCTATGCATGCATTTCATTTGTTCTCTGAGCTTGTTTCTTGGGGCTGATGGGTGAAAGTCCCCAGCGTAGTTCTTGGTAGGTGATAGGCTCTCAATGAATGCAAACACCTTCCTCTTCTCCCTACATTTATAAAGTGAGTGTTGGGTTAGACATTGTCTAATCAGGTTCTTAAACCCATAGTGGGATATTATAATGGGTTCATGGGTTTTATTTCGTTTTTATTGTGTATTTATCTTTCTTTATTTTTTATCTTTTTTATTTATTTTATTTTTATTTATTTATTTTTTGAGATGGCGTCTCACTCTCTTGCACAGGCCAGAATGCAGTGGCCCAGTCGTAGTTCTCTGCAGCTTCGAACTCCTGAATTCATGCAAGCCTGAACGTCCCAAGTAGACTATAGGTGTGAGCTGCTGCACCTGGCTAATTTTTATTATGTGTTCTTTATTGACTAAGTTAATAAGCTTTAGTTTTCATTTGATTCCCATAACCATGAAATTTCATAGCTGGAGCAAGCCTCAGTGATAGCCCGACCCTCTTATTTCACTCATGAGTGAATGAGCCCATCGGTCGGGGTAGAGAAGGAAATTGACTTGTTCAAGGTCACACAACAAGTGATGACAGAGTAGATAACATCTTGTGTTTTCTGACCTATCCCAAGTTTCGTCACCCTCCCCTGAAACGCAGGCTAACTCCAGCTGCCGCCAGCCCGTTCCAGCCTGGAAGGCTGCATGATTTGCTTTTCCTGTGTTGACATTATTCCAGCATGTAATATCTGTGTTTAAGGCAATGACCTGAGAAATAATTTTATCTCTAGTGCTGCACTTATTTTGCAGGGTTTATTAATTTTATTTATGTATTTGATCTCTCAAATGAAATAATAAACTAATTAGTAGGACAATTTACTGGTGTGCGCTGCCAGGGGTGTTATACAACCTCGGCAGGCGCTTGTCTAACTGCGGTATCAGCAGATCGGCTTTCTGCCCTGCTGCCCTTAATTTCACCCATCAGACACACAGAGTGGGCAGCCCTGTGCTGGGGACTTGTGCCTCCAGGGAGCATCTGGGGATGTCACATCATGGGACAAAGGAGCTTTCACACAGGAGCTTCCCCGAATCCCGTCCTCAGAGAGGCTGCTGTGCAAAGGGGTGGGCATAAGGGAACAGAGCTGGAGTGCCTAGAAGGAGAATTTCCAGGATTTGGGGCAAGCTTTGTAGAAGCATTGGAAGTCACAGCCCAGAGGCCTGGATTCAGCTGGAGTAAGAGTGAAGCAGTGAGCCAGTAGGGAGACCAACAGGCAGACGAGAGACCCTGGGACAGTGCAAGGTGTGAGAGCTGAGGGACAAGAAATGCAGGAAGACCCAGAATCATTGCAACAAATAGGGGAGTAGTGCCAAAGTTTTGTTCGGTGCTTTTTTGTTTTGTTTTTGCTTTTGTTTTTCATTGGCTTTAAAGTACCTGGACTTCCCTCCCAGGTAGGCAGTTCTCTCACACTAGCCAGTACTTTGTATTTACCTCTCTGTCCCCGTTTGGTTGTGACTACCAGTCTATCACCAGGGTCCAAAAATGTGTCTGGAATATAAAAAGGCCTCAATAAACATTTGTTAAATGAGAATAAATGCATGGATGGCTAAACATGTGAACAGGGAAGCAAGTTTGTCAGTTACTGCACTCCAAGACCCACGACAGGATGACATTCGTCTGTTGGCTTTGATGCAATGAGCACAACCCAACCAGAGAGAACCTCTTCATTTTTTTTTATTATAAAATCATTCAACAGACCAAAGAAGTGTCCAGCATAAAAGTATCTAACTCCTCTCGACTAATCTTTCTGTCTTACCCATGCACTGCCCACATATGAACATATCCACCTAGGGTGCAGGTGCAGGGTGCAGTATCCTGAACAAGATGAGCCCTCTGCTTGCTTAGTGGCTGCCTTGCAGCTGGAAATGCTGTCACTGTCTTGGCTGCTGCTGAGCTGCCACTGCAGATTAGATGTAGCATGAGGGCTCTCGTTGCATCAAGTTCCAAACCTCTGGCCAGGGACTGGCTGGAACCTTCAGAAGGCGGTGGCTGGTGAAGCTCAGGATACTCACTCTCTGAAGCAGGGAACCCCCATGCTGTGATGGTTCCCTTCCTGGTTTACAGCTCCCACTTTGCTATGATTGGATGTATGCAAATTAGCAAACTCTAGGTATAATTAGTATTCACGTCAGCTCTGCTACTCCTGCCCAATGGGCTGCAGAGTTCTGGGTATATGCAAATAAGGGAACCCTAACTTGTTGATGCTGCTTCTGTCCTGTAGCTTCACCAGGACACAGGCAGCAATGCTCATGCTGCTGATGAGAAAGGCGCAGGCCCAGAACAGGGACTTGTGGCTTAATTCATGTACTCACCCTCTAGATCAGGGGTCCTCAAACTACGGCCCTCCAAGGACATTTATCTGGCCCATGGGGTGTTTTTGCCATGGCTGCCTGTCCTGCTTAGCAGCCGCCTCATCCTGGCCCACAGTGCACATGTGTGGAATGTGAGCCTCACTCTCCGACTCCCCTCCTTCTCTCTGTCTCTGACTCCTCCACTCAGTCTCAGGTGAGACTGAGACTCGTGATCAGAGGAGTCACGAGGTTGCCTGTGCAGAGCCTGCTGCTGCCTGAGGACCAAGGTAAAAACAAATTAGGATTTGTTTATTTATTTATTTATTTTTTGAAGTTAGGAGGTCTATTTTTTTTTTTTATTTTGCAGTTAGTAGGGCCTTTTTTTTGCAGTTAAGGGGGGCCTTTTTTCCTGAAGTTAGGAGGTCTTTGTGCAGTGTGCATAGGAATTTGTTCATAATTTTTTTTAAACTATAGTCCAGCCTTCCAATGGTCTGAGGGACAGTGAACTGGCTCCCTGTTTAAAAAGTTTGAGGACCCCTGCTCTAGATGATTCAGACAGGAACCTAGCAATGCTGGGGTTCTTGTGCCAGAGCATATGCATGTCTTAAAGATCTTTGGCAAATACACAAGGTTATTTGTCTAACATGCCTAATTATAAGGCCTGCCGTTTATTTCATGCCTGTCACACACAGGTCACACTATACCAAGGTCTTTCAGTATAGGACTTAATGTCACAACAAATCAGCAACTGCACATTCTCCCATTTTAAAGTAAGGAAAGTGAAGTCTAGAAAGAGAAAATAACTTGGCCAGAATCACAGGGCCTGTTGTGTTAATAAGTAAATACACTGAATTCTCACACAGAGGAGTGGTGACATCCACCAAAGACGTAAAAGCAAACAAACTTCACAGAGCAACTATCCGCTGACGACTTACTCTATGAATGGAGAAGATAGCAAAGATAACACTCACAAAATTGCAACTGTGTAAAACCTACAGCTGCAACTGTGTTTTCTGGGAGCTGTGCTTGAAAACTCTGGGTTTATTCCCAAATCTCCAGAAGCAGAAACTTTTCTAGGCTTCCAGACTCTCTCAGCTAACAGACTGAAGTCTCGTTCTGAGGTCGAAGGCCTGTGCCGTGAGAAAGACACAAGAAGGGACCAGGCCAAAGGCCCTGTGCTCAGACCTCTCCCTCTAGGTGACTAAAAGACTGTCCTGAGCAGTTGGGGCGGCTGGAATAGAAAACCCTGGCCAGAGGTTTGGAACTTGATGCAACGGGAGCCCTCAGGCTGCATCTAATCTGCAGTGGCAGCTCAGTAGCAGCCAAGACAGTGACAGCATTCCCAGCTGCAGCAGAGGGCTCATCTGGGTCGGGATACTGCCATCCTGCACCTGCACCCCAGGCGAGTACGTTCATATGTGGGCAGTGCACAGGTAAGACAGAAAGATTATTGGAGAGGAGTTAAACAGCAAAAACTTATGTGTCCCATTTCTGGAAGCTGTAGTCTGAGACCAGGGCCACAGCACCATCCGTTTCTGATGAGAGCCCTCTCTACGTCCCAGACAGCTGACTTCTCCTTACATCCTCATATAGTAGAAAGAATGCAGAGAGCTCTCTGGCGTCCCTTTCATGAGGATTCTACTTCCATTCCTGAGGGCCCAAGGGCCCCACGTCCAGATACCATCCATTACATCAGTGTTTTTCAAACTTTTTTTTAATCTCATAGCACACTTGAACCTATAGTTAAACTTCCATAGCACAATTTAATTATGTTGATCCAGAAAAAGAGTAAAAAGCAAGACTATATTTACTGTGCTTTGAACTTCTTTCAACAATAATTTAATTAACAGTCTTTAAAAATTGTTTACAGCTCACCTAAGATTCTCTCATAGCACACAGTACGCTGCAGTCACAGCTGCTGAAAATCACTGCAGTAGGGGATAGGATTGTGACATGTAAATAGAGGAGGGGGTGACATGTGAATGGCGGAGGGGGTGACGCACATTTGGACTGTTGCAAATAGACTTTCCTTTCACAACCTGGAGAAGACAGGATCTATTTTTATGCCCTTGTAGGTTGGTGGTAGGGATTCTTTACCAAAAGTTGTAAACTATTGCTTGATGCCAAGCATGGGCATTTTTTGTTTTTATCCAAGCTCTTTCTCGTGTGTGTTTAAAAGAACTAACTTTGGTCCTGTTGGGTTTTTAGTGTATGCATTAGATCAGGCAGTGACGCATAAGGATCCCCTGTCCCTGAGTCCTGGCTCTTCATGGCATCTAATACCTTCCAACGTACTCCATACTTGAACATGGGTTTGCTTAGCGTCTGTCTCCGCCCTCTGCAATTTAAGCTATGTGAGGACAGGAATATCAGTTTAGTTTGTTATTAAATCCCCTCGTAGTCAAACCAGTGTCTGGCAGTTAGGCTGTCAAGTATGTATGAATGAACAATGATGATGGATGGCTGTTTGGAAGGATGAGGGAGAGTGGATAATATGGGCGGGTGCATGGGTGGATGGATAATGGATAGATGGGTGAACGTGCCTTATTAGCTATGAAAATTTAGGATACACTTATATAAGTAAGCTAGCATGGGCATGAGCATATGTAGAGCCCCCAAGTAGACACTGTGGATGCACCATCTTTGAATGTGATTGATATTTCACTGGAAATCAAAGTAGAAATGAGGAACTACAGTGTAAATGGTATCAAAACAGTGCATATTTATACATAAAAAAGTACTGAATCCTGCCCTGTGTCACGTGAACACCATAAATTCCAAGTAGGTTACATATGAAAGGCATAGCTTTAAAAACTTGAAAAATATTATAGGTCTGTTTTATAGGTCTTCATGACCCAGGTATAGGAAAGGATGTATTGAATAAAATAAAGAAGAACCTATCTTAAAGGGAAGAACTAATATGTTTTATTACATCAAAATTTAAAAATGTATATTTGTCACTATAAATAAACTAAAAAAACAAAAAACAAGCATCAGATTAGGAAAAATATTTGCAACATATAAAATTACAAAAATGTTGGAATATGAGAACGTATTGGTGTCCAATACATAAAAATTAATATAGAACATAATTATAACAAGCCCCTATGTACCACCACATATCTTAGACAAATGTTACCATTTTACTATTTCTTCTGTTTCTTCTATTTAGAATGAGTGCTCTTTCAAGACTCGTGCCCATGCCAATTTCAGAACTTTTCTAAATGTCACCTTTCTGGTGATGTCATCTCTAATTGCCCTGCTCACAATTGAATTTTCACCCCAAGAGCTTTTTCTTTTCCCTGTTTCTCCTTTTTCCATGGCACAGGTAGCTATCTGACATACGATGTGTTTTGTGCTTTTATTTTTTTATTTTTTTAGTGCGTGTTGTTTCCCTCCTATAACAACTCAACTGGAAAATGGGCTTATAAAAAAGCAAACTACAGACGGAAAAACTAAATGACCAATTAAAATATAAAAGAATGTGCAGTCTCACTAGTAATTAGAGAAATGCATGCTGAAACACAGTGAGATATGTCATATCTATGTGATTGAAAAAATTAAAAACTTTGACAATACCATATGCTGGTAATGATGTGAACTAATGGTGATTAGCATGAATGCCACTGTAGAACTTTGTAGAGTAATTTGCAACATCTAATAATTTTGAAGATGCATATCCTCCAAAAAGTCAACAGAGAAATCTCGTACATATGTCCTCAATGAACATACAATGTCCACTTTGCCTTTTTTCACTCAAATCTTTTCTTTTTAAAATAAAACACTGTAGGTATAAGCAAGGTGTTCCGCGCGCTGCTCCCCAATTCTACAAAGATAACTACTCTCTTAAATTCATTATTATAGTAGCATAATTTGGAAACCTCCCAAATGTCAATCAACATGGATGATGAAGTCAATATATAAACACAGGACAAAATCATATTCAAATGTTAAAAAATTAAATATAATTGGGTGGCACCTGTGGCTCAGTGAGTAGGGCACCAGCCCCATATATTGAGGGTGGTGGGTTCAAACCTGGCCCCGGCCAAACTGCAACAAAAAATAGCCGGGCCTCGTGGCAGGCACCTGTAGTCCCAGCTATTCCAGAGGCTGAAGCAAGAGAATCGCCTAAGCCCAAGAGCTGGAGGTTGCTGTGAGCTGTCACACCACGGAACTCTACCGAGGACAACAAAGTGAAACTCTGTCTCTAAAAAAAAAAAAAAAAATTAAATATAATTGTGTCAAATTGTTCAAATAATATTGGAGAAAGTAAGCAGACTTCAGATGGCTGCCTACCCACATTTAAGCAAAGTTTTAAAATGTGCAAAACAGTGCTATATGTTTCTTATTGATGAAAATTTATATTAGAAACAGAAAACATGCATGAGAATTTAAGAGAGTAGTTATCTTCGTAGAATTGGGGAGCAGCGTGTGCAACACCTTGCTTATACCTACAGTGTTTTATTTTAAAAAGAAAAGATTTGAGTGAAAAAGGCAAAATGGTAATATCTTAACAGGTTGGGTATCAGTACATAGATTTTTATTATAATTATGTCTATATTCAACTACATGCCTAAAATATTTAATTAGAAAATAAGCAGGTGATCACTTAACTACAAGGAAATAAAATTCAAGACACAGCATTTCAAATAATACAGTATGACAAAGTAAGATTGTAAGCTGAACTTCGTTGTGCATCAAATCCTGGGCATGAAACCATATTCATTGTTTTCTTTTTATGAGAATTAATAAGATTAGACTTTGGAACCAGACACTCTGGGTTTGAATCTTGGCTCAGAAACTTATTAAGTGTTTAAAATTGGATGTCAGTTTCCACTTTTATAAAGAGAATAATTGAGATCGGAAAAGCAACAGAGAAAATGAATAGAACTGGAGTTGGTCCTTTAAAAAGATGAACAAAAGTTACAAACCTGTTTCTAGATTGAGTAAGAGAAAAAAGAAAAGAATGAAATGTCTAAAATCAGAAATGAAAACAGGACATTAATACCAATTTTATGGAAATAAAAAGAATTATAAAGTAGAAAAAATAGGATCTCCTCATGACAAATATTATGAGGATGAGATGAAATGAGATTAGTATAATGCTTAGTGTACTTCATGGCATATGAACCAGAGGAAGGCTGGTGTGTGCTTAACAGCTTCAGGTGGTTATGTAAAAAAACATGAGTTTGAACCCTCATTTGAATTCTGCATTTTCTCTCATTTTATTTGTTTGTTTAGTTTTGTTTTATAATAACCCTATCAGGTGGGTGCTGTTATTATTCCACTTTATGTATAAGAAAACCAAAACCATAGACAGGTCAAATAATTTGTGCAAGATTCCCCAACTCTTAAAAGGCAGAGATGGGACTCAAACCAGGTCAACCTCCAGAGAAATGTAATTGTAAATTAGTACCCTGGCAATATTTCACTAGATGTATGAGGAGGCTAAATTGAATTTCTATGAAGCACTATAATAATCTATCCTGTTTTTTCTTGAACAAGGAGTCAACCAGCCATTGCTGATTAAAACTAATAACAAGCATTACTTAGTTTATGTATATATAACTCCAAATGTTTAAAATGACCGACTTGGTGGAATGGGATATTGTTACTAGATAAATGTTCCTGCCTTAAACAGACTCGTGGTCTTAGAATACATTGGAAGTTCACCAGGCTGTGATATTCCATTATGACAATGATGGGTTTTTTTTTTTTTTTAACCATAGGCTCTTTTTTTCTCAGTTTTACTGTCTTCTCTGAAAAATTGCTACCTCTCTGCTTTCCATCTTCTTTTATCTTCTGTGAATCCAAATGGAATGTAACTTTTTATTGTCACTGATTATTCTGAATGAACAGTTTTCTTAATGTAATTTTAGACAAGTCGGCTCCATTGATTAAGTGTTTTGTTCATTCATTCACTCACTCCTTTCTTCCTGTAAGCAGCAGGTACTGAGTAACAACTATCCCAGTGTCTGGGCTGGAATCTTGGGAAGGAAAAGGAGGAGGGAAAGGGGACAGGAGAGGGGGGAGGCAGAACAGGAACCTCACACCTGACGGACACATTGCAAGGATGTACAGCACCCCACCCAAGAAGAAGGGCTCAACCGCCTCAACTACAACTTGAACTTCACCTTCGAAATGCAAACAACAGGACCTAATCATTTGTACCCTCATATTAATCTGAATTTTTTTTAAATCATAATAACTTCATCAGAGGAGCTCACAACTGATGGAAGGCAGAGATAGAAATGCACAACTCCCTTGCAGAGGGTTAGCCTCAGAATGGGGGTATTTCTGGGGAATAGGGAGTCCCTAACTAAACAATAGTGCGGGGAAGAGATACAGAAATTGTGATATTACAGCCGATGCTTCTATTTGTTTACTTTATACCCAGAAAAAGTAATGCATGGTGTTTGTCAAAAATTTGGAATGTATAAACAATAGAAAAATAATCTGTAATCATACTACAAAGATAACTACTGTTGGCGGCACCTGTAGCTCAGCAGCTAGGGTGCCAGCCACATACACCGGAGCTGGCTGATTCCAGATTCCAATCCAGCCCGGGCCTGCCAAATTACAATGACAACTACAACCAAAAAAGAGCTGGGTGCTGTGGTGGGCTCCTGTAGTCCCAGCTACTTGGGAGGCTGAGGCAAGAGGATCACTTAAGTCCAAGAGTTGGAGGTTGCTGTGAGCTGTGACGCCACAGCACTCTAGTGAGGGTGACAAAGTGAAACTCTGTCTCAAAAAAAAAAAAAAAAAAGGTAACCACTGTTGCTTTTTAAGACTAGCTTCTACATATCTACATAGACAAGCTCACGTTTTATCAACAATTTTGAGATACTATACAAACGATACTTCCTATGTCTTGAAAATGTTTGAAGTTATTTGTATACGAGCATAATATTATCCTGTGCTGACATTCACCTTACCTTTCCTCTGTCCGTTTCCCTCTTGCAACTAACACTACGATAAATATCTTTGTGCATAAATAGAGGTCTGCATCCGTGATTGTTTCCGTAAGAAGGGATTCAGGAGGGGAATTACAGATTAAAGGGGATGATCATTTTTAAGACTCTTGACATTTCCTCCAGTGCCCGCTTCTTTACGATTTCAAGGCAAGAGCTCACGCCGTTAAGAGAGTCAGATGAATTACAAATGTGAAGAATTTCTTTAAAAATCCTTAGCACCTTGGTGTCTCCTTCACTTTACACTTAGGACTAAATGTGGAACCCCCATTTCCTATGCCTAGGTCAATTTCTTGTGAATTTCCTAGGCCTCAATGCCATGAATGGACTGTATCCATTCATTGATACACTCATTCACCTTGCCCCCTGCGGAAGGGACTGTATTCATTCATTTGCTGGCCAAGGAACCCATACACCTATATATACCCTGAGACTAAAGGCCTAAAGGAGGAGATGGGGAAAGACC
>CAUYRH010059693.1:0-26602 GCA_963574655.1 Perodicticus potto | reverse complement strand
AAGTATCCAATGTACTCAGCCCTACTATGAAACTAACTTATAGCTTTCATATGAAGGCTGAAACCCAATTATAGCACAAGAATATGGGGAAAGGGGCAAGGGAGGGGAGGGATAGGATGGGTGGAGGGAGGGTAATTGGTGGGACTACACCTACAGTGCATCTTAGAAGGGTACAGGTGAAACTTACTGAATGCATAATATAAAAGTCTTAACACAATAACTAAGAAAATGCCAGGAAGGTTATGTTAAATATTTCAGATTGTATATGAAACCAGCACATTGCACCCCATGATTGCATTAATGTACACAGCTATGATTTAATAAAATTTTTAAAAAAATCATACCTGCATACTAATGATAGGATGTACAAGAATACTTGTACTCCGTGTGCCATACGGATTGATCTCTCCCTTTGTAATATTCCACACCCAAGGCATAAGAGTGCTGGAGGCACACTTGACTGTATACATAATATCCAAATGGGCAATGACCCCAGTCATACCTCTGTAGACTTGTGTGAGTGCAAGAAATAGGGTCAAAGAATGGGACTCGGGAAAGTAAGGAGTCACTGTCACTGGGCCATACTGCAGAATTAAGGCTAGGAGAACACAGAAGGTATTTTCACAGAGAACCAGACAGAAACAAAGGTAGTGCTGTGACAGAGACTCTAGGAGACCTGGGGGCCTCTCATCCCCTTCCACCCGGGCAAGACTTTTTTTAGCTTAAATGCTTTTGAAGTGGACTCCTGGCCTGAATTTACAAACTGAAGGATTATTATGTTTGCCACTAATTTGCAGGGCAATGCGAAGTAGGAATGTGCTTATTCTAAAAAATGTATCTAAAGGCAGAAAAAGTTTTAGACCTTAATCTAAAACTTTAGACCTTAAACTAACAGATAAGAACAGATGAGCAAACAGCTCCCCTGCTTCCTTGTGCAGACTTCTTCCTTATTGTTTATTTGTTTCACTGGAATGGAATGACGCTTAATTCACTTAGGAGTAGATTAGCCAATTCTGAATTAGAATTAAAATGATCATCCCCAGTTTACTATTTGGGATATACGGTAATAACCTATAACTGCTCACAGAATATATTTTACTGTCAAGTACATGTTGGGCTCTTTATGGGTTACACTCCCCCTTAAGCTAGAAAAATATTTAACTACATTATTCTCCCCCTCCTGAATATGAGAAGATGTTCCATAAAATTCCATTTTAAATATTAAAAGACTGAGGCTCCGACTTGTTAAATAACTTGGCCATGGCTCAGAGGTAGAAAGTGGTCAGCTACAATCTAGATTTAGGGACCCCAATGCCCCCAATCATTCCCCTATATCAAGTAACCGTCTGTAGTCGGGCTATACTCCACGTGTGCCCTGCGTCCTGGGAGAGCTGACTAGCAGCAGCCCTCGGGCTTTTGCTAACTGTACTGTCTCCATAGCAGATCCAGGGCACACAAAGAAAAAAGTTGGAAGGACAATGTTAGTGCATAAAGCAGGATGCTGCCTCATCTTACCAGGAGATCCACAAGTTGTTTGATGGTGACTGGTCCCCTTCATGCCCCCATTTTCAGGAGCTGAAAATCATCTTCTCTTCATAAAATGTCTGGAGCACACCTAGTATATGGCCTTTAACTATCATTTCTCGCCAGAAGAACCCGAAGAAATTGCTGAATCCAGCGCTTGGCTAAAAAAATGTTCACGATGAGCCTGGAACTCTCCATACCAAATTGCAGCAAAGCTCTTGGTAACTCCTAAGAGCCTGACAAGAGCATCCAGAAGTTAATCTGAATAAATCCCCCATTGGGCAAAGATAGTACAGTAACTGTAAAGACAGCAAATATGCTTAAATCCATGAATTTATTATATAACAAAACCTTATTGGTCACCTCTGCTAATCATTGTTCAGAAAACTGATAAATAAAGGGAAAACCTCAAACATTTACCTGTTCTTTTTCTATATGCTCTGTACCTAAGAGAGTAAAATAGTTGATAAGACAATGTCTCTTTATAGAAGTAGTCCAGCTAATAAAGAGAATTAGAGTGTCACCACTTTGCAACTGCTCAGAACGAATGCTCATAACGGCTGACGGCATGGTAAGAAGAGAAACAAGTACAGATTAAATAGAAAGAAAGACAAGAGAGAGAGAGACTCCATCTGACCAAGCCTCTAGCTCTAAACTCTCAATTTACAGGAATTACAAGGGATAGGAAAACAGGTAAAACACCACTGGTAGAGGTGGTGACAACAAAATCAAAATTGTGGTAAATCCTCTAGGGCAAAAGACATGTTTCTTCAACAACAACAAAAGGAAAATCACATTTATCATAAGGGCTATGAGAAGTGTCAATGTATCGCAGTGTCTAGACTATATTTGGATTGTAATTAAAACAATTAAATAATTTAAAAGGCAATCAGAAATATGTAAACACTGACAGGATATTTGATGATATCCAGGAATTAATTTTAATTATAGTATTTGGGTGTGATATAAAGTTGTGATTATCTTATCTTTTAGAGGCACTTAGTGAAGTATGCAGGTAGGATGTCTGGGGCTTAGTACAAAACAACATCAAAGGCTGGGCAAGGCGGCTCATGCCTGTAATCCCAGCACTTTGGGAGGGTGAGGTGGGAAGATAGTTTGAAATCAGCCAAAGCAAAAAAGTGAGCCTTTGTGTCTACAGAAAAGGAAAAAAGCCATTACCCAGATGTGGTTGTATATACCTGTAGTCCTAGCTACTCAGGAAGCTCAGGCAGGAATTTGAGGTTGGAGGCAGGTATCACGTTGCCACTACACTCTAACCTAAGGAACAGAGTGAGACCTGTCTAATACAAAAAAAGGGAGAAAGAAAGTAAAGTGGCACTGAGGAGTGGCGGTAAGATTTCCCAGGTATCGAGAATTCTAATTGTGTATGTTGTGTTTGTGTAAGTAATAATGTATCGGGTTCACCATAATATTTTTTCTACATGTGCTTGAAATTTTCAATAATAAGAAAGTTTTAAGAGCACTCAAGGACCCCTATCAAATACCATCTATTCCCTTCCAAACTGGGGGACGCATTACAGTGAGACTGTAAAATAAAACATAGCGCAGTCTGGGGCTGATTTGCAAATTTAATCCTGTCTTGGCTGCAAGGAGAGGTTTTGTTTGTTACACAAAAGCCATTTCCACAAGGGAATCTGGCAATATCCTCCTAGTTAACTTCAAACTGACACTGATTTTTAGTGACAAGGACCTCATCAGATGACCAGATTCGGTGGTCTTGTTGGAAAAGGGGGGCTGTTCATTGGGTGAAAATACGGTGGTGGTCCTTGCAGGCGCGCCCTTGACATCAGGAGTGGGCCGACTGGACCGCACAGAAAGGCTTGCAGCACCCCCATGTGGTCAGCACCGGTTAAAACAAGCCGCGCCGTTTTCTCTCCGTACTTACAGGGAAGCCGCGCTGCCCCTTCGGTCCTGACCGCAGCTGTAGACAGAGATTTTTTAAAAGTGTTCACTTTCCCAAGTCTGATGCCCTCTACGTGATAATCCAAACCTCTCATCCTAATAACAATGAAAAGTCGATTTTCAAAAAAAATTCTTTGTCTTTGGAAAGAAACAACAACCAAAATAAAAACATGCGGATAGTTTTTGTGTGTTCACGGTCTTATGTGTCAACTTCTGCACACCGTTTAGCAGAGTTCACAGAGACACAGGAAGACGCAGTGGCACGCAACGAAGCCCCGGGAGCAGTAGATGGGGAGGGGAGAAAAAGGCAAGTGAGGCTGAGGGGAAAGGAAAAAATACTAATCCATTAAAATACAACAAGGAGGCTCGGCGCCTGTGGCTCAACGGGCTAAGGCGCCAGCCACGTACACCTGAGCTGGCGGGTTCGAATCCAGCCTGGGCCTGCCAAACAACGACGGCTGCAACCAAAAAATGGCCGGGCATTGTGGCGGGCGCCTGTAGTCCCAGCTACTTGGGAGGCGGAGGCAGGAGACTCGCTTGAGCCCAGGAGTTGGAGGTTGCTGTGAGCTGTGATGCCACGACACTCTGTCCAGGGTGACAGCTTGAGGCTCTGTCTCAAAATAAAATAAAATAAAATAAAATACAACAAGGAAAGGGCCTAGCACGGACCAATAATACGAATGAACTGAGGAGCGTGAGTAACACAAATCTCCATCATTGAGGCTGGAAGGAAGGGAATGGAGGGAGGGAAGCAAGGGTGGGGTAGGGGTACTGGACTCAAAAACGCCAGACAGTCACCCCCTGGCCACGGGATCCCCTTCCTGCAGCGGACAGGAGTGACCACACCCTCTGTCTGCAGCTGCTGCGACTCCACCTCTGAAAGGCACCCGCACAGGGCAGGGGTCTGATGTTAATCCCTTTATCTCCTCTTCCTGAGACCCGGCTGCCACCTGATGCTCGTCGTTGCTGGGTCCCCTAACTTTAACCTTCTTGGGACACCCGTGGACAAGCTCCTCCGGGCACCGTCCAGTTCCAGGGGCAGGTGAGGCTCGACACACACGAATCGCAGCCGCCGCCACTGAGGCGGGCAGGCCTCTGCAAGACGCACGTTTGCTCCTGGGCCTGCTCGGTGCACTCGGCGCCACAAACAGCAGCTTGATGGGGCCAGTGAAGCCTGCACCAGATTGTCTGAGGTGCTCCTAGGGAAGGAAGTCTGGCCTTCCGCGGTGTCTTCACCTTTCTGATACTATGTGATCAGCTGGCAGGAGCATTCTGGTCACTTTGGCAGACATAGTGTTTGATAAAGCCTAACATGCAGCGCGGCGCCTGTGGCTCAACAGGCTAAGGCGCCAGACACATACAACTGAGTTGGCGGGTTTGAATCCAGCCCGGGCCCACCAAACAACAATGATGGCTGCAACCAAAATATGGCCGGGCGTTGTGGCGGGCGCCTGTAGTCCCAGCTACTTGGGAGGCAGAGGCAGGAGACTCGCTTGAGCCCAGGAATTGGAGGTTGCTGTGAGCTGTGATGCCACAGCACTCTATCCAGGGTGACAGCTTGAGGCTCTGCCTCCAAAAAAAAAAAAAAGGTTTCACAACTTTGGTATATCAGTGTCTCACCAGCTGTGTTTGCATACACACATGGGGGTGTCTTGCTGAATGGCATTCATTAATGTTGTTATGTGTTTTTGTGTTATCACAAGAATGTTGGTGCTGCAATGAACAAACATTTGTAAATTTCTGGTTAAACATGGCAAAAGGGGAAGTAAAATCAAAGACATGTTAATCCAAGTTTATGGGGATAATGCCAAGAAGAAAACGGCAGGGTACAAACAGATTAAGTGTTTTTCTGAGGGGAGAGAAAGTATCACTGATGAAGAAAGGTCAGGGTGGCAAATAACGAGCAGAAATGACAAAAATGTTGCCAAAAATTCATTGAATTGTGCGTCAAAATCATTGGCTGAGTCTGAGAAGCATAGCAGACCAAGTAAACAAGAGAAACAGGTAAATCTTGGCACGAGAAAGGTGTGTACAAAAATGGTCCCAAAGGAGTTCACAATGAATGAAAGCAAAGGAGAGTTGCAGTTTGACAAGACCTTTTGGAGAGGCAAGATGATGTTTTGGGCTGTATTATCACTGGTGATAAAACATGGATGTACCAATATGACCCTGAAGCAAAGTGGCAAAGTGCACCATGGAAGTCCACCAATTCCCCACAACCAAAAAAAATTCCACCATTCTAAAACAAGAGACAAAACGATGTTACTAACTTTTCGGATATCAGAGGGATTATTCATTATGAATTTGCACGTACCAACTGGACAGTTAACAAAGTTTACTATTTAAAGTGCTGGAAAGGCTGTATGAAAAAGTTAGATGAAAAAAACCTGAACTTTTTGCCAACAACTCGTGACTCTTACACCACGACAATGTACCCACTCATGGGGCACTGTCTATGAGGGAGTTTTCAGCCAGTAAACAAATAACTGTATTGAAAGACTCTAGGGCAGCGCCTGTGGCTCAAAGGAGTAGGGCGTCAGCCGCATATGCCAGAGGTGGAGGGTTCGAATACAGCCCGGGCCAAAAACCGCAAAAAAAAAAAAAAAAAGAAAGAAAGAAGGAAACACTCTCCCTACTTACTTGATCTGGCCCCTAGTGAGTCTTTTTCTTTACCCAAAGATAAAGGAAATATTGAAAGGAAGACATTTTGACGACATTGAGAACATGAAAGGTTATACAATAACAGTTCTGACAGCTATTCTAGAAAAAGAATTCCGAAATTGTTTTGAAGGGTGGACTAGGTTCTGGCATTGGTGCATAGCTTCCCAAGGGGAGGACTTCAAAGGTGATCATAGTGGTACTCAGCACTTTTTCTAGGATGAGTTTATAAACTTAATTGTCAGACCTTGTAGGCTCTGCTATTTTTAGGCACATTGATGCCCACCGTGTTATCCGAGCCTCACTCACCCATTAGGTAAAATTCTTTCCAAGATTGGCCTCCCATGGCCACTTAGTTACCTCCTTATCCTCAACAGCTGAGGTCACCTAGTCACCTCTTCACCTCCCTCCCTTACATGGCAATGGCTCAGCTGCCTAGTCTACGTTTCTGATAAGGTGCATCTTTCCTGAGCACTCCTAACTCATCTAATCTCTGTCCCTTTGGAACAAAAAGATATGTCCTATCACCTTAACATGCCTTATAATAAGAAGAAAGCAGAGAGAAAAGGGAACATTTGCCGTAACTGAGCTCCATCGCCAGGACTTGCAAAAATCGGTGCAAAACCATGGTAGCCAAGGAGGAGAGAGAAATGTGGTTTTCTGAGCTTTGCAGAAAAGAAGGAATTTCTCTCATGGGGCAACTTGCTTGGAAATAGAAAGAGCTGATGTTTAGACATGTGATTCTCATTACCGGCTACATCCTTTCAGACAGAAGGCAGAAATAATTGGATTCAGTTCTATTTTAATTATAACTCTTTGGCTTTAAAGAAATTGCCAGTGGAAATCTGCAAGCCACCACAAATGCCATTTCAAATTCCCCAGATTTTAATGTGGCCTGGATACCCTTCAGCAAGGCTGCGGCCTCCTGCCACAATTGATGCTTCTTATTGTCACAGACCTGAAGTTTTCCCCAAAGAAAGATGAACTGATCTCTGGCTCTCTATTCCCTTCCCTCTCTCCTTCTCCCTCCCTCATTTTGTTTTTCCTTTTGGAGTAAGAAGAGAGACCTTTTATATTTTGTCAACCCTAATTTACACAAAAAATAGGCGAGAATGAAGCCTTTCGTGACAAACGACAATTCAGCTCATAGCACAGGAGTGCGGCACTTTCATTCTGTGCTCCCTTGACTGTCCAGAGTGGTTACCCAACCTTTCTATTCATTGAAGTTTGGCTGGGGCTGGGTTTGAACTCACCACCTTCAGTATATGGGGCTGGTGCCCTACTTGCTGAGCCACAGGCACCTCCCTATTCAAACTTTCTAGAGTCCCAGATTCAGGAATAGTCCTGAAAAGAGCGTGAAATGGGAGAATAGGTTCCTAGAAAAGTCAAACACAACCAACATCATGAAATCTCTGGGGTTAAACCTCATAGGAGCCACTTCTGCTTATTTTCTTCCAACCAGTCTCTGTCTGAAAGACATTCTTGGCAGAATTGGAAGGGAACCTCAGAGAGATAATACCATCCAGTGCCCGAAGCAGGGTGGTACCCACATCCCTGAGGGGGAACCTGGTGGGCGTCTGAGGTCCCTATGGTCGGTGGCATATTGAACACATCCTGCTCAGAGCAAAAGCTGTTCCAGTGTTTCTTTTGAAACTGAGCAAATAAATATAGAAGCATAATCTGTACTATAGCCACAGTTTTATTCTAAGTTAAAATTCAGATAAAATACTATGCGCCAATGTTTTACTTGCTCTTATTTGCCCTGCATTCAAATGTCTTACTCAAATTCACTAAAATATAATTCAACAAGTTTTTAAAAAACATTTTAGTATGGAGTAGAACTGTGTTTGTTTATTTAGTGGGTTGGTTGCTTTATTCACACATGTAAATAAAAGTATGATGCATACATGGCCACACATACACACACGCACACACATACCCCTTCCAAGAAATACAAATAGCAAAGCATTGCTTTTTAATTAAACTGAACATGAGGATTGTGCCACACTAATAATACATACTACAAAAAATACATGAGTTAGAAACACCAAAGTGAAGCATCACAAGAATGGAGAAGCAAGAATCCACTGTCCTCGGCTCGGTGCCTGTGTCTCAAGCGGCTAAGGCTCCAGCCACGTACACCTGAGCTGGCAGGTTCAAATCCAACCCGGCCTGCCAAAACAATAATGATGGCTGCATCCAAAAATAGCCAGGCATTGTGGTGGGTGCCTGTAGTCCCAGCTACTTGGGAGGCGGAAGCAGCAGAATCGCTTAAGCCCAGGAGTTGGAGGTTGCTGTGAGCTGTGATGCTACAGCACTCTACCCAGGGGGACAGCTTGATGCTCTGTCTCAAAAAAAAAAAAAAAAAAAAAGAATCCAATGTACTCAATTCTACCATGAAGGCAGTAAATGATCTGATGCAAGGTGGGGGTACAGGGAGAGGGGAGGGGGTATGGGCAAAACTCTTGGGGATGGGACACAATTATAAGAAGGACTTTAATCTAACAAATGCAACCAGAGCAACCTAATTCTTTGTACCCTCAATGAATCTCGAACAATAAAAAGAAAAAGAAACACCAAAGTGTTAGTATTTGGAAATGTTTTCCAAATTAACCTTGCAATCAAGAGGCTTTAGCAAATGAGCAATAAACGAGCAAGCAGCAACCACAGAGCATGTAGTGTCCATGTGTCAGGGGTTTCTGGCAATTAGGTACCCTAAAACAAGGAAGGCTGGGAGATAAACCTGTGTTTACAAAAAGGCAGTTCATGCCTAGAAACGAGGCCCAAGAGACAGTCGTGCGTCAACCAACCCGTGTTCTTGTTTTGTTTTTTAGTTTTTTCCTCTTCCATGCATTCCCTAATAAATCTGACCAAACTAAGTTTGACATTTCCTAACATTTTAAAAGAGGAAATAAGCAGAAGTCATAAAACACCTTGGCCAACAACATATTTTCTTGGGTTTTTGTTCTCATTCAGCATAGGCATAATTCACATCCAAGTCAATGTGGTCATTTGTAAGCAGCCACCTTATTGGATAGGACAAAGGCTTGTTGTCATCACTGACTTAACATTTCTATAATTTAAAAAAATTACACAGTGACTTTTCCTATCATTGAGGGCCCATTTTGCATAATGAATCTCTGTTCAGAGAGAAAAAGGAAGGAAATTATATCCATCCTTCTCCAAACAAACTGTGAGTGCAGCCTAGACTGGTAAATCATGCAAAGAAGTTTCTCAGTTTTCTTTGTATCTTTCTTCACTTCATATCTCTTTTCTCGATGATAGCGATACCAGAGGATTTTCCTCTGAAGCTTCTTATGCAAAACTAGAATCCCTATTTCTGTGGTTTTCCAGATCCTGTTGTTATTTTACTTCTCCTGGCTCCTACCCATGAACACATGCCTAAAACCTATGAATGGATTATTGAGGAGGGGACTGTAGTAGATGTGTTAATGTCCTAATCTCTGGAACCTGTGACTATGTTAGCTTATGTGGCAAAGCAGAATTGAAGTTTCAGATAAAGATGAGGTTGCTATAGCTGACCTTAAAATAGGGAAACTATACTAGATTATCCAAGGTTTGAGAGTCCTTAAAATTGGAAAAGAAGAGAAAGTCAGAGAGGGAAATGTAATACCAAAAACAATGGTCAGAGAGAGACAACTTTGCTGGCTTTGAAGATGGAGGAAGGGGCCATAAGCCAAGGAATGTAGGCAGCCTCTAGCAACTAGAAAAAGCAAGGAAGCAGACTCTCCCCTAGAGCCTACGGACACCTTTCCATTCATCTCCTGAAACCAATATTGAACTTGTGACCTCTAAAACCATGGGGCAATAAATCTGCATTGTTTTAAGCCACTAAGTATGTGGTGATTTGTTACAGCAGCAATAGGAAACTAATGCACAATTGAACATTGCACTGCTAGTCTCTCTCCTCTAATACCACCATGTAGCCTCACATCTAATGGTCTACCTCAAATCATTATTACTTTTGTTAGGTGTGAGATTGCCATAGGAATTTGTTTTGCTTTACATGTTATTTATAACCTTTTTTCCTCCCAGCCTGATGTGTCAAAATTTGAAAAAAAAAATGCGCTAGGCTTTTACCTAAAATATATAGGACAGGACTGGTTCTGCTAAACATGATAGTAGTAAGTTATTACTCTTGCTATAGCATCATCTGTGAAATGGGGCTAATGAAACTGCCTACTGGTTAACACAGGGATTAATTATAGGAATAATTTTTTTTTTTTTTGAGACAGAGCCTCAAGCTGTCACCCCCTGGATAGAGTGCTGTGGCATCACAGCTCACAGCAACCTCCAAATCCTGGGCTCAAGTGAGTCTCCTGCCTCCGCCTCCCAAATAGCTGGGACTACAGGCGCCAGCCGCAATGCCTGGCCATTTTTTTTTGGTTGCAGCCATCATTGTTGTTTGGCAGGCCCGGGCTGGATTCGAACCCGCCAGTTCTGGTGTACGTGGCTGGCGCCTTAGCCACTTGAGCCACAGGTGCCGAGCCAGGAATAATTTTTTTTACATGATATCCATATCTGATAAAAATGTACACTCAAGTATTTATAGGTGAAATTACATGGTATCTGAGATTTGCTTTAAAATACGCCCATGGAAAAAACCAAGTTGTGAAGAAATAGATGAAACCAGATCATTACTGATAATCATTGAAACTAGATGATGGGTATAGGGAGCTCATTATGTTATTCTCTCTATATTTTCTGCATTTTGTGCATGTTTGAATATTTCCATAATATAAAGCATGTGAATGGAACTGAATTTAAAACATCTACCTTCATGGGTAGCTATCATATATAAGCTAAAGAAGCTTGTCTTCATTTACTTCGATTGTTTTTTTTGCAGTTTAGCTCATGAGACTCTTACGTTATTAACTCACCTGTGCTGGAGAGGCTGGCCATGACCAGCATCCTGAGATGCTGGGAGATGGAAAGATATGAAACCTAATGCACACAATAGGTTCAGCATTACCATCTTCCTCTGCTGGCTAAAAAGGTTCTGGGGGCTTCAGTAGTTAGAGAAGGAAGAATAGGAGCAAGGTAGCTCAGGAAGCAGGTAGACAGGCCATCCTTAGGGCATGGCGCCCCTCAAATCATCCTGACCTTTCCACTCTCTTCTTTAGGACTTGGTTTGGTCCTAAAGCTTAAACAGAATTTCATCAATTTTAAAACCCACATTTTAATATCTGTAAAGTAGGGATGCATCTTACAATCTGTGGTGTCTGTGACCGGGTAACATATGGTATAGGTTCCCGCTTCTTGTGACCAGTATCTGGAAGCCTGATAAAGCCCAGAGTTGTGTACATCAGGAACACCTCAATTTGTTGACTGTTCTTTGACATTTGTATAAGGCTTCATGGTGTTTATATTGTTGCCATAATAAATTACCACAAGCTTCATGACTTAAAGCATGGCCTCACAAATCTTGTGGTGGAAATTACAACCCTGGATTCTCTGCCTGCTGCATACAGGGTTTCATCACATGGAGTCATCCCCCTTCTCTATAGAGAGATCTGATAACTGGGCTTCATTAGGAATATTAGGAAAAGACAAAAAGATGGCACTCCAGAGAACCTGCAAACAGCCCAGTGTAAGGCAGATTATCGGACTTGTCAACAGCAACTATTGGTGTGAAGGGATCACAGAATAATGGTTTTAAAAGCATTACAAAAAAGAGAAGGGCACTAAAATTTTGAATCTATCTATATTACCATTTAATGTGAGGGTGAAATAAAGACACTGTTAGGTACAAAGTCTTCTAGGGTTTTACTCTACAAAAAAAAAAAACGCTTTTTGAAAACACTCTTGGAGGAAGAATTCTAGCAAGGAGAGAAGGAAATATAGGAATAAAAGATATAGGAATGAGTACATAATTTGGTAAAGTTTACTATTTGTAATATAAAACTTATTGTTACATAAGTAGGCAATAGTTTATAATTCGCTCATGTGTCTTCTATTAAATATGAATGAAAAAGTAGGGATCACCTTACAATTTAGAAAAGACTTTAACATGAAATACAGAAATCACTTAGAAAAATGGAATTTAGAAACTAAGACTATGCAATGAGGAACAGAAAATTTTTAAAATATAATATTCTAGATAGATGAAATATTTATTACATCCATTAAATAAGAACAGGAGAATATAAAAAGGAAGCATTCAAAAAGCAAGAGAGATCTCTTGGAAATTATAAATAAAAGAGCAGAAACTAAAAATTCAGTACAAGGTTTAAAAAATAAAGTTGAGGACATCTGCAATAAAGTAGAAAAAAGGATACATGAAAAAATAGGAAAAAGAGAATCCGGGGTTGTAATTTCCACCACAAGATTTGTGAGCTCACACCTGGGAGGCTGAGGTGGGGGGACTGTTGGAACTCATGAGTTTGAGATCAGCCTGAGCAAAAGCAAAGCCATATCTCTACTAAAAATAGAAAAACTGAGGCAAGAGGTTCACTTGAGCCCGAGTTGGAGGTTGCTGTGAGCTATGATGCTACAGCACTCTACCCAGGGCAATAGCTTGAAACTCTGTCTCAAAAAAATAAAAAAGAAAGAAAAGAAAAAGGAAAAGAAAAAAGAAAAAAAAGAAAAGAAAAGAAAACTGGGGAATTAGTCCATAAAGGGCAACATTCAAGTAAATAGAACTTCAGAAAGAACACCAAAAACAAAGGGAAGGAAAGTATCAAAAGAATAAATCAAAAATATGTAAGATATTTATGGAGACTATTTAAAAATCTCAAATTAGGAAAATAAAGGAAGGAATATTTGCTTCCTCTCAAGGTGGAGAAACAGGAACCAGATTTACACTTCTACTCAAATAATAAACAAATTGAGACAAAATATATGAAACAATGGGTTTTAGGGCACTGGACATCAGGCAATAACAAAGATTAATCCTGAGACAGGAAACAAATCAAGTGATTGATCCTACGGTTTCCTCAGCTTGCTGCCTTTAGGGACCCAGGCTGAACTCCCTCTGTGAGAGGGAATCCAAGCAGAGAACAGCGCTCCCTGAGTTAAGGAGACAGAATTTGGAATACCAGGGAGATCAAGGCGGCTAAAGATCTCAGGACAGAGAAACCCAGATATCTGCAGACTATTTAAAATCTCAAATTAGGAAAATAAATTCAGCTCCCTTGGCTGAGCTGACCATCTGAGCAGAGGGTCACTTTCAGTATTAAGTGGAGAAGGCACCAACACAGGAGTGACAAGGAATGACCCAAGACTTGGGGGCAGAGGGGAACTATGTGAAAACATTATAGAACAATCCCTAACACTGACACCAAGCTGGGCACAGTGCCGATTCCCACCAGCCCGGACTGGAAAAACTCAGAACTCACAGACCATTGGGTAGCATACTCAGGAAGACCTTGCTTTCGTAATAGGAAATAATTAGCCCTAGAAAAAGCACTACCTTGGACCCACCAGAATCATAAAAATGAGACCCAAAAGGATGAAACTGTTTCCAAGAAACTTAACTGCATCCTAGAACAAACCTCAAAAATACTCACTGAATAAAAAAACTATCCAGCAGCCAACAATGTAAAATTCGTGACGTCTGATGTCAGAACAAAGGTCATCAGGCAATAAAATAAGTAGGAAAATGTAATTTACAATGAAAACAATCAATCAAAGCTGATCCCAAACTGGCAAAGGTGTTGGAATAAGCAGAGACATTAAGATAATTATTAAATAGATATTCTATATTTTCAAAAAGTGAGACATATGAGGTTTTTTTTAAAGACCTAAATCAAACTTCTAGAAATGAAAAACTATAATGTCTGAAATTTATAAAATGTCCTGGATTAATTATTGACAAATTTGCCTTGGCAGAAGAAAAGGAAAAACATAAATAAATAAAATTCTCAGTAAACTGTGGGACAACCCCAAGCAGCATAATTATGTAGAAACAGAATTCTCCAGTTCCCACACTGGAGCAAGATGGCCGATTAAAAGCCCCAGATCTCCTCTGTCTCATAAAGATAAGCAGAACAATGAATGTACAAATACATTTTAGTGAAAATAATGAGGGAGAGTGTCAGGTGCATTGGAGGAGTAACAGAAACTCTGGTGAATACAGAAACTTAGGATGGCCACATGAAAAACACAAGGAAACACCAAGTTTTCACAAACCCTCTCCTAACTCAGGAACCTTGGGAGTTCCTCTATGGCAAAGAAGTAAGCAAGAGGGTTCCAGTAATGACGATGGACACCTTGGATACCTATTGAACTCACTACTGGGGTCCCCGGAAGTCCACAGGCACCAAACCCAGCTAAGGGAGACGCCTGCAGTCCACATAGCAGTGATCCCCCCAGAGAAAGAGCTGACACTGTGCCCCATCCCTGTGGCTCGCCCAGCTACTATGCCATCTTGAAATTAGAACAACCAGGGGTTAATAACCAAACTCTTCTTCATCCATCCCTGAGGCTAAGCCATCACTGCACCATTTCAGTCAAGTGGTCCAAAATCCTCAAGCCAAGCACCAAGAGCCATTTTACGCCCTTCTTCATGAGCCCAAATGAAAGTGGAGCTTCTCCACCTACACTTCCCTCTTCCCCTTTGGGCCAGAGCTGAAGCATTACTCTGCCTCCTGGGAAAAGAGTAACCTGGCCATTCTGAGAGGTTAGGCCTCCCCAGTGCCTAAGTTGAAATAGTACCCTGTATCCCAGGAAATGCTCCCTTGGCTACCCTGGATAGCATTCCACTCTAGTACCTAAGCTGAAATGGATTCCTGCATCCCAGGGAAATAAATGGTGCCTAGGCCATCCAGAACAAGAATGACTTCCCTAGGTCTTAGATGAAGTGACACTTTAAACCCTGGGGAATTGGTTTAGCCACACAGATAAGCCGCATGCCCCAGTGCTGAGCTGACATAGTACTCTATGTCCTAGGGAAACAGAGTAGTGGCTGAACTGAAACACCTCATTGTACAGGCCAAACAAATCTAGAGCTAGACTAGGCAGCTAGAGTCTTAAGATACTAGCAAACCAAACCAGCAACACATTAAAAAGACCATTCATCATGATTAAGTGGTATTTATGCCAGGAATACATATATGGTTCAACACACACAAATCAATAAATGTGATACATCATATCAACAGAATGAATTGCAAAAACCATATAATCATCTCAATGGACACAGAAAAAGCATTTGATAAAATTCAACATCCTTTTATGATAAAAAAATCTTCCAACCAGTTACTTGTAGAAGAAACATATCTCAACATAATAAAGGCCATATGTGACAAATCCATATCATACTAAATATGGAAAAGTGAAAACCTTCCCTTCTAAGATCTGGAACGTGACAAGGATGCCCGGTACTTTTATTCAACATAGTACTGGAAGTCTTAACCAGATCAGTTAGGCAAGCGAAAGATATAAAAGGCATCCAAGTTGGAAAGGAAGAAGTCAAACTAGCCTTGTTTGCAGATGACACAATCTTCGTGTAGAAAACCCTGAAAATTCCAACAACAACAAAAAAAATCTTAGAACTGATAAATGATCAGTAAAGTTACAGGATACAAAATTAACATACAAAAATCAGTAGTGTTTCTATGTACCACCAAAAAACAAACAAGCAGAAAAAGAAAACAATGCTGTTTACAATAGCTACAAAATATTTTAAAATTTAGGAATAAATTTAACCAAGGAGGTGAAAAATCTCTAAACGAAAACTATAAAACCCTTAAGAAAGAGATAGAAGAGACATAAACAAAAAAGTGGAAAGACATTCCATGTTCATGGATTGAAAGAATTAATAACCATACTGCTCAAAGCAATCTGCAGATTCAATGCAATCGCTATCAAAATACCAATGACTTTCTTCACAGAAATGGAGAAAACAATCCTAAAATTTGTATGGAACTACAAAAGACCCCAAATAGCCAAAGCAATCCTGGGTAAAAAGAATAAAGCTGGAAGCATCACACTATCAGACTTCAAAATATACTACAAAGTTGACTCGGCACTCGTAGCACAGTGGTACAGTGCCAGCCACGTACACCGAAGGTGGTGGGTTTGAATCAGACCCGGGCCAGCTAAACAACAATGACAACTTCAACAAAAAATAGCTGGGCATTTTGGCAGGTGCCAAAACGTTGTACAGGCCAAATAGCTATGGGCCAAACGTTGTTCCAGCTACTTGGGAGGCTGAGGCAAGAGAATTACTTAAGCCCAAGGGTTTGAGGTTGCTGTGAGCTGTGACACCACAGCACTTTACCAAGGGGGATATAGTGAGACTCTGTCTCAAAAAAATAAATAAATAAAAAATAAATAAATAAATAAATAAATATATATACACACTACAAAGTTATTGTAACGAAAACAGCATGATACTAGCATAAAAAAGAACACAAAGACCAACGAACAGAATAGAGAACACAAAAGTAAATCCACTTATTTCTAGCCAACTGATTTTTGACAAAGGTGCCAAGAATGTTGACTGGAGAAGGAACAGTCTCTTCCATAAATGGTGCTAGGAAAAGCAGATATCCATAAACAGAAAATGAAACTAGATCTCAGTCTCTCATATACAAGATCAACTCAAGATGGGTAAAAGACTTAAATGTAGGTCAGCGCCTGTGGCTCAAAGGAGTAGGGCGCAGGCCCCATACGCCAGAGGTGGCGGGTTCAAACCCAGCCCCGGCCAAAAACTGCAAAAAAAAAAAAAAAAGACTTAAATGTAAAGACACAAACCTGTGAAACTACTAGAAGACATAGGAGAAATCCTTAAGGACAGTCTGGGCAAGGATTTTATGGAGAAGACCTCAAAATAGGCAACAATAGAAAAAATAGACAAATGGGATTATATAAAACTAAATGGCTATTGTCAAAAAGACAAAAATTACAAATGCTGGCATAGATGAGAAGAAAGGAGGACTCTTACACACTGTCCACAGGAATGTAAATTAGTACACCCATTATGGAAAGCAGTATGGAGTTTCCTCACAAAAATGAACATAAAAATATCATATGACCAGCAATCCCACTACTGGGTGTATATCCAAAGAAAAAGGAATCAGTGTTTTGAAGAGATACCTGTGCTCCCACATCTATTGTAGCACTATTTATAATAGCCAAGATGTGGAATCAACCTAGGTGTTCATCAACAGATGAAGGGATAAAGAAAATGTGGTATACGTACACAATGGAATGAAAAAGAATGTAATTCTGTCATTCATGGCAATATAGATAAGTTTGGATAACATCATGTTAACTGAAATAATGCAGGCAGAGAAAGATAAACACCACATGTTTTCATTCATATGCCGAAGCTAAAAAAGAGAATATTTTTGCAAAATTGAAGTTGATAAGGAATTTCTTCCTAAAGGAAACTCACCAAAAAAGCCAACCATAAAGCAAAAGGATGTATAGATTTGAGCTCATCAAAGCTAAGGATTTCTGTTTGATAAAGGACTCACTAGACCAAGTTTTCAGACAGTTGACAGATCAAGAGACTATATTATAATACCAAAAGTTGACAAGGGATTAATACCTAAGGACCCCACCAAGATGGCAGCCCACTACCTACATGCTGCTAGCCTCATTTCAATTAAAATTAATAAAATTTAAAATTCGGTTCTTTAGTTGCATAAGCCAAGTGTTTAATAGCTACATAAGGCTATTGGCTACTACATCAGATAGCACAAATACAAAACATTTTTATATATCATAAAGTTCCATTAAAAAGTACTGTTCTAAATTATACATGGAAATTTTGCAAAACAAAAAGACAAGAACTTATTAGAAAAATGGGCAAGTGATATAACAAAGGCAAACCAAAATGGAAAATAAGTATATGAAGTAAAGCTCAATCTCATTTGTAATGAGACAATAGGTGTCACTTTATAGTCATCTGATTGACCAAAATTTGAAAGTTGGATAATGTCAAATGTTGGTGCGTTTCATGGAGCCTTCATGCTTTGGTGGTGGAAGTGAGGACTAGTGGAGCCATTTTAGACACCTACCTATTATCTAGTATAACTGAATATGTACATATATCTGTGACACGGAAATCCCTCTAAGGAAATCCTTGTCTGGAAAGTTGTGTATTGCATACAACAATTAGAAGCAGAGCACTATATCAAATTTATAGCAGAAATTTTAAATCAGCAAAATTAAAGTTGAGTAATTTTAAAGGAAGTAAATAATACCCAAACCAAAAATCTTAAGTAATGTAAATAAAAAAGGTTGGAACATTAGTTTTAGTTCAGAAGGTCAAATTACAGGACCCTAAAAGCAAAATGTGAAAATACATAGAACACCATAGATTTTTTTTAAGATTCATGAACTATGCAACCATATACAGCAGACATATCAGAATAGGACTCTAAAGGAGAAGGACCAAGAGGAGAGATGCTCGGAGATGAGGAAAATATAGTTAAAGCAAGACAGTTCATGTAGACTGAGGAAGACTCAGTCTGTATGGTTTTATAAGCCCTTGTGAACACAGAAAGGAAAAAGGAATGATTAAAAGATGTGGGCTATTTAGAGAGAAAATGAATTGAAAGGTCAGCAATGTGAAAGCAACTTTGAAAGAGAACTTCTTCATTTTTTCTTTTGTCTATAATCTACTGTCCTGCTTTGGCTCCAGGGGAAGAAACAGAATAGCAAATAAAATTCATTGCAATTGAATTCTTTTAAAATGGCAATTCAATAATGTCTACTCTCAAGGGAGAGAAAGTACAGTGCAAGCTGAACCTGGCACTTATCTAAATTTCATTTCACTCATAGTAAAGTAGCAAGAGACAGTATGATTTGTACCTGTATCAGGAAAATGTGAAAGATTTTACTACTGGTATCCTTCCTTGAAACAAGGCAGGGATCCCACAAAAACACCTTCAGTATTGCCCATCACCTGTAGAATGAGGTCATTCACCACCTGGCCCGCAGACCCTTTCCATCCCACCCCAGTAATGTGAACTCAGCGTCACCCAGATAGTCTGACTCTGTGTTCCACCAATAGATCTTGAGATTGCCTGACCACCTGCCTGGGAAGCATCACTTGCTAATCACTCTTTAATGACCTGCCCAGTTCTTACCCATTTCCTGTGACCCTTTCATATCTCTCCTGTCCTGAGTGAATGTTCCCCTGCATGAATTACAAAATGCACTTGTTCATATCATTCATTGGCTGGTAGTTATTTTCTTCTAGCATTTTGGAGCTATCATCCCATTGTTTCCCAGATACCATTGTTTCTGCCTAGCAGTCAGCCTTGAATTTATGATCTTTAATCTTTTTTGTAAAATTCTCAACTATTAACTCTTCAAATACTGCTTCTATCCTACTTACCCACTCCTCTTCTTTTGGGACTCCTTTTTGTAACTTCTTTGTCTCTTACCCTGGCTTCTTATTTTTGCATCTTTTTATCTTCCAGTACTATACTGTAGATATTATCTTCTGATCATAAGAAGTTCATTAATTTTCTCTTTAACTGTCAATTCTTCTGTTAGCCCCATCCACTGAGTTTCTATGGCTGCATTTATAGTTCTAGAATTTCCTTTTGATTGTTTTATTTTTTATGTTTTTCTGCCAACACAATCTCATATTTCATCTCTTAATGAACATAGCAAGCACGATTATTAAAGTCTGAGTCATAACTTTGTCTCCTAGATCTCACGTGAGTCTGTTGTTTCTGCTGGTTGTCATTTAAATGTTTTTATCCCTTTGCATGCCTTGTTAGTTTTCGTTTTTCAAGTGAGAGCTACATAACATAAAAGTAGTCATTTTTAAGTGCACAGATCAGTGATATTAAGCACATTTACAATGTTGTGCAGCCACTACCTCTATTTAGTTCCATGATATTTTTATCACCCCAAAGAAAAAGCCTATACTCATCAACCAGTCACTACCCATTTCCCCTTCCCTGTAACTCCTGGCAACCACCAATTTGCATTCTGTCTTTGTTTATATCTTTGTATTTAAAATGGGTTTCTTACAGGCAAGGCTTAGTTGCATCCTGCCTTGCTCGGGTCCCCTTCCCTGCACTGTTGCCTGAAAACTCTCAAACCAATAAGCTGGGTCATTTATTTCTCTTATCTTAAGGATTACCGTCCTATGTTGCTTGATATCTAGTGTCTTGAAACCATCGTCTCATATATTTTGTATGTTTTTCTTTTTGTTGTTGTTTCAATTGGGATGGTGAATATAGTCTCTGTTAATCAACCTTGGATAGGAGCAGAAGTCTGCTGCCCTTGAATATATAATTCAAACATGCTTTAGTTTAGCAGCTAAAATTTCTATTTAATTAAAATTGCATTGTAGCTTTTTTCGAGGCATGGTGGTATTTGATCACATTTTAACCAAGGCATTGACCAATCTGATTCCTCATTTCCGTGCTAACTTATAATACATAAAATATACTCATTTCTTCCAAATCTCTTTTTGCTTGTAACCAACAAGTGGCAGCCTCCAGACCCTGTTTTCCCTAGGAGCTGGTGAGAACCTCATGTGCTTATGAACCGCTCAAGGCATTCCTACTCCCAGAGGCACTGTGACTATAGCTGGCCTCCCTCCTTAAAACTGGGATCATCACATTCACCTGCCTCAGTGTCCAAGAATCAGTGAGCTCTGTGCAAGCCTATTAGAGCTCTGAGGTTTTTCGATATTTGTTTTTAAATACACTATAGTTAACTTCTAGGTTTGTAAATTTCTAAAAGCAATCTGCATTTACATGAAGATATTTCTGAGTTGAGGTATTTCTCTTCTTCCCCTTTTTTTTTTCCATCAGCCTTTAGTGCTTCTGCACGACCCAGATGCCCTCTGCAGCACAGCCCTGACTCTCTTGGGGTGGAACATTGAGAACCTCTGGTGCTGTGGTAAGCATGTGATCAGGTGCCTTGAACAGTCTCAGCACACACCTGCAAGTCCCCCACCACACAGGCTGGCTCGGTATCACATTGGCTTTAACACACTACACTAAGGAGCCTTTAAACAAAAAATGGGCTTTTTGTCATGCTCAAACCTCACCCATTACAAAAACACCCTCTTTGAGTTATTGCCCCATCTCTTCCTGCCCTTTCTCAGCCAGACTTCTTGAAAAGAACTGTCTGCACTTGCTCCCTCCGTGTCTTTACACCTGGCTAATTGCAATCCCAGCTTCTACCCCCTCCTCCAGCCTCTCAGGGCTTCTACCAATCACCTCCAGGCCTCCTCCTGCCCGTACCAGCAGCGTCTGAAGCTGCAGACCCAGCATTAGATATCACCTTGATGGATTCAAGTCATTCCAACAGTCCAGATCCCTTTCTGCTCCATTTCTACACCTTTCCCCTTGAGCTCCCTGAAGACTTCCCTGCCCTGAGCCTCCTGGCGGCCAATTCTACTCTCCCCTTGCTTCTGCATAGGCTGACCTGGGCCTCTACTCCCTTCTCAGTCACTTGGGTGCCAGGCATGAGCCACCACACTCCGGGCTCCCAGTCCTCATCATCTTGGCAACCATCCTCTCCCTTCTCAACCCCACAGCTACTGACACCCATAGCCTAAGACCAGATCTAATTTTCTCCAGCGAATGCACCAACTTCAGCAGCTTCTTGGCAGCCTCCTGTTCTGTCATCTTAGTTCCTGCTCACTGCAGAATCCCAGCTTCAACACTGCGGTTCACAGGGTATGCTCTGCAGGGCCAGGTTCTCACCTTCTTCCTTGGCAGGCTGAGCCCCACTTGGAAAAGCCCTACAAGGATGCCCTTAACCACTGTGCATCCTTTCTCTCCCCCGGGAGCAAAACCCTAACATGTGTTAACCAGAACCATCAGCTGGTCAGACCTGACCAGGGACAGGACAGGGACTTCACAGCCAGGAGGACCCTTCGGAAATCTCAAATGCACCTTAGCCTTGCACGCAGGCTCACCACAATGTTTGGACAAGTTCACATCCCCTCCCCACTCTACTTAAATCTTCTACTCCCACTCACAAGCCCAGCAGAGATTCACTGCTGCTGGGAAAAGGTGGAAGCAAAAGCGCTCCACTCCCAGGGGTGGGGCAGGAAAACTCTTAGGCTCAGGATCCTGCACCAGAATAAACTGCACAGCCACTGCCACCCCTCCAAGCCATCCCACTGAACTCTTAACTGCCAGGCTGCCCTTTATGTGGGGCAGTGGCTTCATGGAGATGTGATCAGAAAGTGTTGTTCATTTCCCCTGCAGTGAGCTATGTTCTTTCCTGCCCTATAGAAAAAATCTTGGGTAGCTGTTCAGAGCTTTCTAGATATTTATGAGTAACACAAGATACTCTAGTCACTGTAAGTTCAGTAATTAGAGTGTTGTATGCAACATAATAATAATAAACTTGAAATGGGCTGGATTTTCCTGCCATGGCAGGTCCACCGTAGTCTGGCCACCCACAAGGAAAGAGGTCTTGATTCATTTCTCTCCTTTCCTCTAAGCTCTTTTGTTTCTTCAGCTCCACCCTTTGCTGAGGGTTTTGGCTGCACCCAGGGTGGGGTGAAAAGGGTGGGGCACCAGCGTTCTCACACAGCTTGGAATTTTGTGATCATCTGGCATCGGCCCTCTCTTTGAAGCAGGTACTTTCCTCCCCAGGGTTCTTCTGTGGATTTTCAGAGACACCCTAGTCTCTGGAGCTCTCTTTCCAGTTGGTCACTCAAGATAACTTCCTCAGCCTTTCCGGGACTGAAGGAACCTCAGAACTTACTCTGCTGTGGGCTTTGCTCTCCAGGGAGCCTTCTCATCTGGGATATAAAATGACCAGCTTCCTCACTGGGGTGCCCCAAGCTTGGTCCTTGGGAAACAGTCCCACATTCCCTTTGCCCCAGCAGCCCCCCTTATCCCCGCAGCCTCCCTCCACAGCAGTGAAATTGACTGATTTATGGCTGCTGCTGTTCTAAAGGAGGAAGGCAGCAGAGAGCCAGGGAACAGGCATGTGCTAAAGGGGAACGGACAACCTGAGGAGTTTAACACTGCGGTCCCCAACGCCTGGGGGACAGACCATTTTGGTACGGTCTGTGGTCTCTTAGGAGCCAGGCCACACAGCAGGAGGTAAGACTTTCTTTTACAGATGAGGAAACTGAGATGCCAGGTAAATTCATTTGTCTCAGGTGCCCTGACCAGGAAAGGACAGTTCAGGAGAGCCGTGCTAAGTGACCCCTAATCCAGCGTGGTTTCCATCACACCCTTACACTGCACAGCAGACAAGCTCAATTGGAAACACGGTCCTAGACTCAGGCGTAGGGTGTGAAAGGGTGGTTATAGACCACTTTCTCCTTTCCAAGCAGAGCCGTTACCAAAGTGGGTCTGGCTGCCTGTCATTGTCAGCCAATATTCCAAGACAGGTCTCCAAACTGTCAGAAGTCCGGTGATTCTGGCAAACAGTGAGAGAAGCCTCTCAAAGGCTGTTCTGTTCTTCCGTTACCAAAACCAAAGTTTTATACATAAAAGTTCAACACAAAGATCACATTAACCCTTATTTTAAATAATTATCAACATAACTCAATGACCTATTACAACATTCTAATTCAAAATCATTCCACCTAAACTACTCAAGATAGGCATCTTTAAGGTGGGAGCTAAATTTACAAAACAATAAGAATGGGAGACAGGAGGTAAAGGTCACTTAGGACCTAAAGTGGCCAGACCAGCTGTGTCATGCTGGCCCTACCATGACTGACTCCATCTTACTCTCACTACATGTGCTTTCAGAGCCATTGCTTTGAAAAGACTTGTGGCTTTTAGACTGAAATGCAGAGGATGAAGACTGTAGGGGTGAGGGAGACTTGCCCTTTGCCCTGAAAATTCACTGAAAGATCAACTCAAAATTAAGGCAGATTAATAAGAGATTTTTTCACCACGTACACTGGAAGAAATCACAGAGTGATTACGCAGTAACCCAATGCAGTTCTGATATTTTTATACATGCCTTTAGAGGGGTGGGGGGAAATGGGGAGTACAGGTAATTGTGTTCAGGGCTAACAAATGTTGCTAAGGAGGACAGATAGATGGGAGAAACTGATTGACCTGTAAATCAACCTGAGACAAGGGTAGAGTGTTTTCAATGATTTGGGCCTGGCCTGCCAGCATTCTTGATCTTCTTCCTGCAATATGTTGAGATAACTGGGAGAGGAGGGAAGTCATCTGTCCCCGTTCATCTTCTGATCTGGTTAGTCAGATACAGGGAAAGCCCCGTTCAATAGCCAATCTCTAAGAACCTTAATTCAAAATATTCTTTATAGCAATTAATCATATTTTGGGGTGAAACTTCCTGAGCTCCTTCAAGACCAGGGCCACAAAAGGAAGAATGGAAGCTGTGAAAAGTGTCAGCCTGATCCACGGGAGCCCCCAGTCCTGAGAGTCAGTCCACTCCTATGCTCCAAAGAAGCAAGCTGACCAGGGATGGAAGTGAGGCCACGGCAGAAAGAGGACCCTAATCCTGGCGCTGGGAGAGGAATGGGTTCGGCAGAGGGAAGGGCAGAGGCCGAGGGACCAGGGAGGCTGTGAAGAAACAGGCTAGAGCAGGAGGGATGTTGGTAGGAAGGCAGCCTGTGCTTGAAACTAGAGAATGAGCCCTCAGGAGAGGCCTGAAAGAAAGCACTTGTGTCCGAGAGGAAATTGTCTGGCCTCTGCCAGGGGAGGGGAAAGCACAGCTTGGAGAAGGCCATGGTAGGTAGTGGGGTGTGTGTGTGTGAGAGAGAGAGAGAGAGACAAAGCCAGGGGATGAGAAGGAACACAGCAGGCGGCAAGGAGCCAAGGAAGGAGAACAGAAAGTGCTGGGCGAATTCAAAAGGGATGTTCAGGAACTTAAGGAGAAAGAAGAGACCTCAGAATCTGCTTGGTGTTTGGAGGCAGACTCTCGGCTAAGAAACCTCCTCTTTCACGCCCCCACCTGCCAAGTCATTATTTCCTGCCCTCAGCGTCCCCACAATTGATTTCCCGGTGCAGCCTATGCCACCTGCTGGGCCTCACCCAAACGCATCCCTGACCTGCTGTGCGGTGCACCCTCCTCAGCTCCCCTTCCCCGCTGCAGCCCCTCTGCAGGCGCACCCCCAACTCATTATCTGTCGGCTTCCTTGGGCTCTCGACGTGTTCTCCAAATGTAATGTTTTTGATCTCTGTGACACCACCAGATCGTGAGTACTTTGAATCACGTCTTATGCATCCGCGTAGCCCTGGCACCAGGACCTCAGAGACAGCTGTTCACCTGTCAACGGTAGCAGTTTGTCAACTTTTCCAAAACGGAAATAGATGGTAACCCGCGGACGACAGCCAAAGGCGAGCGCCGGCAGGAGTTCAAAGTCTCGTTCATCTTGCGCCCTCTTGTGGAAGAGAGGGCAAAGAATATTGTCTTACTATTTTAGAAGATGGAAATTGAGTTCTTGCCCTACCTCACCCTCTTCCTCTAAATATAGCTATAATACAAAAGAACGGCATGTCTTTATACTATCACGTTTTATATTTTCGCAGAAATACTAGGATGTATTTTATAACCGTAGTTCCTTTTCTAGTAACAATCTTCTGGGTTTTTGCTCCAGGATATTTATTACATTGTTTTGGTTTTATTGCTTGATTTTCTAAGTACTTATCAAAATTAATGCCTAAAATCTCTGCGAAAGCTATAAGATCCTCTCAGGATTGTCAAATCTGGATCTTTCAAACATTCTTGTTTTTAAAAATTATTGGAGCTGTTGTCAGTGCCTTCTGCATACATTGCATGGCTGTCATCTTCGGATTCTCATTTACTCACCTTTTCGGTCTTTCAATGAATAGAAATTATTTTTAACAAGTAAAAATTATCACTTTTCCCTTTGAGGTTACAGCTTTTAGTGTCATATTTCTAAAATATCTTCCTATCCTAATATCATGAAGATATTTTCCTGTGCTACATTCTTAAACCTTTATTGTTTTGCTTTTCACAATTAGGTTTACAATTCACTTGGAAATGATTTTTGTATATGATGTGAAGTAAGGACCAAATTTTATTTTACTTTTTCTATTTAGATACTTAATTTATCCAGCATCATTTATTGAAAAAAATCTTTCTCCCAATAATCTGCAGTTATTTGTGTCACACACCCAGTATCTATGTATGAGTGAATTTATTCCTGGGACTTCTAATCTCTTCCATTGATTGGTTTATTTTTCCTTACATTATTTCCTGCTACATTATTTTAGTTAACTGCACTTTTTAATAAATCTCAATAGTCAATACCACAAGTCTTACCACCTCACATTCTCCTGCAAGAGTATCTTGGCTCTTTTTAACTCTTTGTATTTCTACACAAATGTTAGTATCAGTTTTCAATTGTCATTAAAAAGTGTTCCAATTTTTATTTGAATTGTATTGAATCTACAGATTAATTTGGGAAGAATTGTCATAGTCTCCCTTTTCATTTGTTGATTTGGTCTTTTGATGCATTGAAGTTATTTTGAAATTTGATATAGTCCAATTTGTCTATTTATACTTTTCTTGCCTATACTTTTGGTGCCATGTTAAATAAATCATTGTCAAGTACAATGTCACTAAGATTTTC
>CAUYRH010059690.1:0-44334 GCA_963574655.1 Perodicticus potto | reverse complement strand
TCCAATTCCTGGGCTCAAGCGAGTCTCTTGCCTCCGCCTCCCAAGTAGCTGGGACTACAGGCGCCCACCACAACGCCCGGCCATTTTTTTTTTGGTTGCAGCCGTCATTGTTGTTTGGTGGGCCAGGGCTGGATTCGAACCTGCCAGCTCAGGTGTACGTGGCTGGCGCCTTAGCCCGTTGAGCCACAGGCGCCGAGTCAAAATATAGAATTCTTAAGTAGGAGTTTCAGTGAGTTTTGACAAGTGCATATATCCATGTAACTAAGATTTCCATCACTCCAGAAAGTTCCCCAGTAATTCCTTCTAGTCATCCTTCTCTATCACCCACAGGTAACCAATGGTGTGATCTCTGTGTCTATTCTTTAATTTTGTCATTAATGGGCCTCTTTATAAATGCATACATACAGTGTAGGGATCTGCAAACTATGGCCTTTGGGGAAAATATGGCCCACTGCCTCTTTTTGTTTGACCTGTGAGCAAAGCATAATGCTTACGTTTTTAAGTGGTTAGAAAGAAAATTTTTTAAAAAATGATATTTTGTAACATAAAAATTATGTGGAATTCCAATTTCAATGTTTATCAATGTTAATATTTTATTGAAACACAGACGTGCTCACTTGTGTACCCAACTGTCTACAGCTTTCACTCGATATTGGTAGAGCTGAATAGTTGTGACAGGAATTGTCTAGTCCTCAAAGCCTAATATATTCACTGGCTGGCCCTTTAGAAGAAAAATTTTGCTGCCCTTCATATAGTATTCACTCTTTTGTCTCTGACATCTTTGCTCAGGACAGTGTTTTGGGGATTCATCTTTCATGTGTAAGGATGGCTCACAGGTAGGCATTTTTCATTCCTTTGGTCAGGGGTTAAGGCTCCCTCCTTTGAGCTCATAGAGCAGGCATGGCACACAGGGTTGACTTTCCCCACCACTGCCTCCCTATGTGCCCATGGCATGCAATCCTAATCAATCCTGGTCTATTTTCCTGCTGGGCGTGGTCTTGGGCTCAGAATTTGTCTTCACCCATTGCTCTAAGCAGTCACTCCTAATAGATATGAGTTGGACATGTGCTAAAAGCTACTTGCCATCCCTGGCCTAGAAGCTTCCTGGAGTAAAGCAAAGATGCAGAGAACTTTGGAATCAGAGAGGCCTGGATTTAAATCCCTGTGGCGCCACCTGCCACCCCTGTGCATTGGGGTAAATTCCTTAGTCCCCCAGCCTCAATTTCATTCCCTAACAGTCAGGATAATACAACTAATCTCACTGGTTTGTTGTGGGCATAAAAAGGAAATATGGATATAAAGTCCCGTGTTCCATCCCTTACACATAGTAGGTACTAAATAAGTATCTCTGCTAGGCAGACTAGTTCAGTTTCCTCAAACCTGCATCCCCCTCTGGTGAGCCCCTTTTAAATGTCCAAGGCATCGTTCATTTCCTCCAGGTATACACGCCCCACTCAATTTCCCACCTTTGACCTGCCATCTTCTCTGGCTTGGACTTCTGAAGTTGGTCACTCTCCACCTTCTCCTTAACTCCCTACGATTCATGCTGCCTAGTATAGACAAAGAATATAATTGTGTTAACTGCTTGCATAAAACTCCCAGCCAACGTCCCATTATTCTGAGGATAAAATAAAGCCTAAAGGGTATGATCTGCCCTAGCCTAGTGTGCTGTCATTTTTCCCTTGGTCCCCATACTCCAGCCACGTTGAACTTGACCTCAGTTCTCCTTGTGAGCAACTTCTGCCCTCCCCTGTTACTTACACACTCTTTTTCTTTGGACTAAAACACTGTGATCATTTTTATCCTTTTTACCTCATTCATTCTTTTTCAAAATTTATTTTTCATTGCCATGTATTTCATATACCATAAAACTCACCTTTCAAGAAGATATACAATTTATTTGGGTTTAGTATAATTATAAACTTGTACACCCGTTATTACTTTCTGCTTTCAGAATATTGCATCACCCCCTAAAAAAAACCCATAACCATTAGCAGCCATTTCCCTTATCCCCTTCCTACAATGACTAATCTACTTTCTCTTTCTTTAAATTTGCTTTTTCTGGACATTTAATATTATAGAATCATATAATAAATGGTCTCTTGTAACCTTCTTTTGCTTAGAAATGTTTTCAAAGTTCATCATACGGTAGTATCTCTCAGATTTTTATTCATTTTTTTTGCTAATTAATCTTTCATTGTATGAATATACCACATTTTATTTATGATGGACATTTGGATTACTTTCGCTTACTTTTTGGTTGTTATGAACGCTGCCTCTAAGAACATTAAAAGTTTTGCATGGACGTGTTTTTATTTTTCTTGGTTATCTACCTAGGAGTGGAATTCCTGGGTACTATGTTAATTCTGTGTTTAACTTTTTGAGGAACTACCAAATGATTTTTCTTCCTTCTGCTTTTTTGGGGGCTTTGTTGGTGGGGGGAAGGACGAGGCAGGGTCTCACTCTATGCACATGAATTATAAGTGCACTTCGTTCCTATTAATATGCTAACTTAAAAACACAAGAGAATACATGATCCCTTCACCTACTGGGAGGCATAAATCAGATTCAGAAAACCATAGATGTAAAAAATAAAATAAATCATTTTTATATAAAAAGCGTTTCAGAGTATGTGGTCCAGATAATAAATATTAAATAAGGAGTTTGGGGCAGAGAGAAATCAGTGGGAACAGGAAGATGTGGAAGAAGTGGGGAAATTACATGGAAAAGATTTTTCAGAGAAGAGCTTTGAAAAATTGGAAGGGGATGAATATAGAGGAGAGACCGGGGGTGCACGATCAGGCAGGGCCTACTGACAACTGCTCCATCGAGACCCACAAATGGTTGGTGGAGGGTTTTCAGCTCAACCAAGGAAGCTTTATCTGTACTGTCTGCCTATCCTAGCAAAGACAGATGGAAACAGAAAAAGAAAAGAGGAGAGAAAGACAGAGAGGAAGAAGCGGTGAAAAGGACAGAAAGGAGCTAAATAGAGGCAAAGGAACAGACAGAGAGAAGCATAGAAAATTCTCCTAACTCAGAAGTTTTAATCCCTGATCAAAAGCGGATGAGACTGTGGCTGAATTCCTGTGGCAGCAGCGAATGCCCCCGAAGCTCTGGAGCAGCCCTCAGGGCGGGTGGAGGTTGATAATGGATGGAGGGGACGTGGTCCCTTGCCCATCACGCCCAGTGCTCAGGCAACAGGGCCCCTGGAACCCTGTCTCCTTCTCCACTGCCAGCTCTAAGTTGCTAAGGTTACCTTCTCAACTGCCTAATTAGAGAAGCTGTCACTCTTTGACAAAGATCAGGAGGGAAGGAGAAAAAAAAATGAAAGCACACATTTCATACTCAGACAAGAAGAAAATAATAAAGCCAGTCCCACAATCATAGAAACTCTGCCTGCAGTCAGAGGAGACTGTATCTTTATCGGGACCACCCTCTGTTTCGAGGTTGGAGAGAGCTGGAAATGAGCAGCTATTTTCAGTTAACATGGAGCTGCCGACAGCCTCCAGGAGGTTAAATGAGGTGGAAGACAGCGAGTCAGGAGGAAACGATGTGCACCCACTCCGCTGCCGTGGGCCAGCGGCTCTCTCTGCAAGGCAGCGTGGTGCTTTCGGAGCTCTGTTTCGCCACCAGGGGCTAAACCAAGCTACGTAGCCTTTGCTCTGCATGGGGATACGTCGCTGTGGGGTCAACATTACTGGGACCAGCTGCCTTCAGACTATACTTCTGGGGCAGAGAGCTGAGAAAGAGGTGGGAAGTGAGGTGAAGCCAGAAAGGGGCAGGGACAGGGAGAGGGAGGTGAGGTCTGTGACGTCACTGTGGAACCGCAGGATCCCAGTGAATGTCTCCCTCCGTGACGGCAGAGAGATGCCCCTCGGGGATGCCAGCTCAATTCCTCAGCCCCCTGAGTACCACTGAACCTGCATGTCCTCAGCAGCCTCCTCTGCTAAGCAACCCCTATCTTCCTGCTCCTGTACCTACCCACACGCTTTAACTTGGCCTAGCTAAAATCACTTTCTCCCTAGGATCATCAGAAAGGGAAGCACTTTGTGTTGACCAAGAAAGTCCATTTCCACTAATTCAATTACTCTCTGCAAGAATGAGAAAAGCAGAAAGCCCTGGGCCAGGCATCAGGAAACTCAGGCTTTAATCCTAACCCTGCCACCCACTCACTGCATTTCCCTATGTAGGTCCCTTGACCTCTCTGGGTCTCATGGTCTATGTCATGTTGACCTCCAGGGGGTAGTGTGTAGATTAAATGGGAGAACAGAAAAATTATCCTGCCCCCAAACATGGGCAACATAACGGCTTGTATCTGTGTTCTAATGAGAGATCCACCCCGATCCCTAGAAGAGGACCTGGTATACAAAAGGTGCACAATAAAGGCTCACTGAACTGATCCAATAATTTAAGTATTAAACTATACACTACAGAGAGGGTGCCAAAAAATCTAAACACATTTTCAGAAAGGAAAACACTGTACTAAATTTGTAATACTCAATATGTACTGACAAAGTCTGTTATCTTCTATACTGTACCTTGTACCTCTTGTAATTGCAGAAGTCAAAAATGACTTGAGTATTATAAATTTAATACATTGTTTTCTTTACATTTTTTGGCACCCTCTGTATCTATTTCTTCTTCCACAAACATCTTTATTACTACATAATACAGACATGACTCCTGCCTTCACTGAGTTTCCAGTGAGTAAAACTAGAAAAGATAAATATCTGATAGAAACAAGTAAATAATAAAATCTGTGATTAAATGCTGCCCATAACAGGAGTTTTGTATAACATGAGAAGACCAGCTCTAACCTGAGAATCCAAGAAGGCTTCTTTAAGGGAGTGACATTAACTAAAAGGCTGAAAAATGAGCAGAAGTCAGTCAGGCAAAAAGGGTAAGAACCATCCAGGCAAAAGAAACAGCCTGTTGAAAGGCCCAAAGGCAGAAGTGGGTTATTTCATCCACAAAATTAGAAGACCAAAAGAGATGGAAAGGGATAGAATTACAGGGAGAAGGACATGAGGCTGGAGACATAAACGGAGCATGAACCAGGAGGTATGCACACTTCCCAGCATTACTTTCCCAAGGCAAAGCCTCTTTCGTGCTGGAGAGAGATTCCTTGTGGGGCAGGTACAGCCAGCACGCAAGGTCCTCACCTTCACCAGACACACAAAGGTTGTGAAGTCCTGTACCCACTTCTGCGATCAGAACCCTCTCTACACCAGGTGCTATAGAGCCCTTGACTTTAATGCTCTGTTAAGATATGAAGGGCAAAGTGGAAAAAGACCCTAAAGACCCTAGAGCCCAGGGATAACCAGCTGTACTTTACGAAGCTCAAGAACCTTTCAGTGGGGAAGGGAGAAAAGGCCTGGAGAGAAGGGCCTCTAGCCCCTGCATCCGCCAGAGAGGTTGTGCTTTCCTCTGTTGTTCACAGAAGCTGTTCAAGATTCCACTGAAGGAAGACTTTGAAGCCACCAAGAGGATTTTGCAAACCACTATTGAGGCCCCTGAGGAGCCCACGTCCTGCTTTAGCTACCCAGCAAAGATTTAGTACCATCTCCCAGACCCGCCCCTCAAAATCTACCTCTCCTCCACATGTGTGCCCTAGAGGAAGCGCCAATCCAGGTGTACCCTTCTCCCCTAGGGGACAGGTATATATCAGGTCAGGCTGGCCAATCAGACTCTCCCAGGAACTATGACTAATGGTAGGAGTGGGGAAGGAAAGGATGGACAGACACGTGGAGCCCTTTTATCCTGGGGGGGAGGAGGAGCTGCTCTGATGAGACTGTGTCCTGATTACTGCTCCCAAGATCCCCAGAACTGCCCCTTCCCAGCTTATTTCTTCAGCAATTCCAATTTTCGAGGATCCATCCCAAATCTTTCGCATAAAGTTCCTTTGCTTAAATAAACAGAGTTGGCTCCCGTTGCTTGCAACCCAACAGATATAACCTAGAATGCATGGATGGCTTGGTCAGGATACCCACAGAGTTGGAATGTAGCTGAAATTAAAAATCAGTGGCTGCCAGGGCTGGTGACTATAGATGCACATTAGCCAGGTTCTTTATCCTAAGTATTCTGCCTCAGCCTCCAACCTCTTATTTCCGATTTTCATAGGACTAGAACTGTATCCTCTCTAGACAACTTCCAATTGAAACCACAGGCTCCCCTTCCCTCGGAGTCCTTACTCATAAATCTGACATCAGTCCCTCCTCATTGATCATAAAATAATTTACTGAAAGTACAAAAAAAAAAGAAAGAAAAGAAAAAGTGCAGATATAATGCCAGAAGACGGAACTCAAGCTAAACAAAACAAGATAAATTTTTAACTACATCCTAACTGTGCTACTCCATAGCATGTGTGTACTTCTCTCGCCCATCCAAGCAATGACTAAAAGACTCTTTTGCAATTTTCTCTGCTTCAGCAAACACCTGTGACTAACCTGTTTTGCCATCCCACTCCCTTTTGCTCACAATCCAAAGGCAAGTTAATCTTCCTATACAAAAGAATCAGTAAACAGGGCAGCCACAGGGGCAGGAGGGCTTTGGCTTTTTTCTTCCTTAAGCTCATTGACTACAGAGCTGTTTCTAGCAGTAGCAGAAGTCACTCCCAAGGCATTTGAAGGAGATGGGAACACAAAAGCCTAATTGCATTATACTGCAGTTTGACCAAGCGATCACTAACTTTATTGCACAGAAAGAAAATGAAAATGACAGAGACAAATTCAACTTATGCATTCCCTTACTCAAACTCAGGATTCAGGCTGCAGCTGGAGGGCAAAGGGAATAGAGGGCAATGCTCGTGGGTCATTAAGGGAATGATTTCTGGGCTCTGCAGCCCTTTGGAGGGAATGGAAGGGGGATAAGGGCAAACTCTGTCATACCTAGCTCCAGTCATCTGCCACTCTTCCTGGACGGTCTGCTCTGTCTTCCTACATGGAGGCTAGAGGAAGGAGCACTTTGAACTTCTGGATCTATCCATTTGCTCATTCATTCATTCATTCACTAAACATGTACTAAGTACTATTTGTGAACCAAACACTTCAAGAAGCACTGGGTTTATAAACTGTTGGACAAAACAGACAAGTCCCTGTCCTCAAAGAGTTTGGTCTAAAGACAATAAATGTGATTAACAGGTACCCAAATACAATGTGGATAACTGAGCGACAAAAAAAGAACAGGTATTGTGAGCAAGGCTATGAAGCAGAGGATGAACCTGGGCTCTGATTATTTAAATAAGATTGAATGGCGAGGGAGGCTTCCCTGGAGCCCCGGAAAGCAAGAAGAAGTAACACGAATGCAGGTGGACACAGGAAGGGCTCGACAGAGTGGCACTCAACCTCGGCCACAGCTGTGAATGCCCTAAATTACCCGGGCAGATTGCAAACAAAAACAAACAGAACAACACTCAGGCACAAGCCTCAGTTATTCTGATTTAATTGGCCTACAGTAGGAGCTAGGACTTTAATTAGCCATTTTTAGAGAAGGTTCACAGGAAAAGGAGCAAAAAGTACAGAGAATTCTCACACACACACATAATTGCAAGCCCACCTCCGCCAGTTCCCCATTACTAATACCGTGCATTCCTGGGGTACATTTGTTCCAACTGATGAGCCACAAGTCCATGTTTATATCAGGGTTCACTTTTGTAGTGTACATTCTACAGGTCTGACAAATACAACATGTGTCTGTCATTTCTGTATCATACGTATAGTATAGTTTCAGTTCTCCAAGAATCTACTGATCTATTGTTCTCATTAGTATAGTGGTGAGAAAGAAAAAAAGAGAAAAAAAAATAAAAAAAGAATCCTCTCTGTCTGCCTGCTCATCCTTCCCAGCCTCTGGCAACTGATCTTTTTCTTGTCTCCCTAGTTTTGCCTTTTCCAGAATGTCATATCATTGAAATCATACAGTCTGTGGCCTTTTCAGATTGGTATCTTTCACTTTGCAGTATGCTTTTAAGGCTCCTCCATGCCTTTTTGTCTCTTGATGGCTCATTTATTTTTATTTCTGAAAAATATACCACTGCCTGCATGTGCACAATTTGTTTATCCATTCACCTATAGACAGATAACTTTGGTTGCTTCTAAGTTTTGACAAATATGAATAAAGCTGCTACAAATATTCACATGCCGATTTTTGTGTGGATGGGAGTTTTTAACTCACTTGGGTAAATACCAAACAGTGAGATTCCCAGATTGTACGGGAAGTGTATGCCTGGGTTCATAAGAAACTGCTGAAGTGTCTCGCCCCAGCTATACTGAGTTAATCAGCCTGGGGTAGATCTCAGGTCCTGGTATTTGTAAAACTACCTCTTCAAGGGTAGTTGGCCCTCCACATCCACAGGTTTTGTATTCTCTGATTGAACCCACTACAGATGGAAACTTGCAGATAAGGAAAGGCAACTGCACAAAAGTTGATGTGGAACTGGTGGACAATGAGGGGACAATGGCGTTACGCTATTTTATATAAGGGACTTGAAAAACCTTGAATGTTGGTATCTGCAGGGGGTTAGGTCCTAGAACCAATCTCCCATGAATACAATGAACTAAAGTTGAATATCTCTTAGGCCTTGATAGTGACCAGGCATTTCACTATAAGCACAATAGGAAGTCATCATGAATTTATGCAGCTAAGAGGCATGATTTGATATGCATGTTTATAAGCCATTCTGGCAGCACATCAGAATAGACTGGGCAGGGCTGTGTGGAGATTAAGAGCAAGAGAGAATCTGAGAGACCAATTAGGGGACTGTTGAATTATAGGTCAAAGTTGACAGTAACTTGTACCAGGTTAGAAATGAAAACAAAATCGGTAGATTCAAAAGATATGTTGGGAGGAAAATCAATAAGCTTTGGATATAGGTTAAATGTGGAAATGAGGGGACACTAAAAAAGAAAACCACAGATTAAAAGAGACAGCTGTAATCCGCTCCGGAAGAGACTGTAAACCTACCCTATAGATAGGCACAAAAGGTCACAAGCCTGTTTGCTCTTCTGCCATGATCTTCTCCTTCTTGCTCTGCTTTGTTTTCTATCTTTTTTGTTTAATTTGTTTTGTTTTTGAAACAAGAGCTCCTCTTAACTCAATATCAACTGCTATTTTGAAGGACTAAACCTTGGTAGCCTAACTGGGCACATACCCTTAAGGTCAAAGCTTCCTTTGCTCACATCGAAGGCAACGTGGGGGATATGTTAGCTTGGCTCCAATGCCTTTCACTGACAGTCACAACCAAGAGTTGAAATTTTAGAAAAGGTGCTCTCTTAAGACAGTGTATCAGTCATGCAACTTTTTTTCTAAAACTCTCCAGATGTTTCTAATGCCCTGAGGTTAAAAGCTTTAAAAAAATGAGCTGGTGATCAATAGTGCAAAGCAACAGAGGAGGCTAAGAAAGGCAAGTCCAATAGAGTCACAGAAAAAGAGCTTTGAATATTTAGCACAAGAAGAGTAAGACACTCAGGTCCTTTCTACTAACCGCTTTTAAAAACCCACCTTACCTTGTAACTCAAGGTCATGGCCAAATTTGTATAAGATAGAATAAGCGGTCAGTGAGGCCTCCAAGGTCATGCAGGACATTTGGAATCACATTTGATAACAGAGATAGCCAAAGAGGCTACCTGTCAGGAGTGTTAGGGCCCTGGAAGGAAGCCAGGTCTGCACCCTGCAAGGCCTTGTCCCCCTCAGTCAAGACTCTCACTGCACTGCCTTGCTGCAAATACCACCCTGGGACATGTGGACCTGAGCAGAGGAGCCAGCTCTGAGCTGCAGATAAGGTCACGCATGTCACCAAGAGGCTTGGACTGGATTCTCTAGCCTGCATAGGAGACAGGAGTGACTTGTGTCTGAGATTCTAAAAAGAGCCCAAGACTGTGGGAGAGAGAGACACTGAGACAAAGGTCTGGAGATGCAGGAAAAAAGACACACACACACCCCTACACAAAGGCAGAAAGAGGGAAGAAGAGATATGTGGAGCAAGGAGAAAAGGAAAGCAACACACCAGGGAAGACAGAGAGGAAAGAGATCCAAGAGAAGGTAAGAGTGAAAACTGAGGAAGTAAAGAGAAAAATGAGGCAAGAAGGTGAGAAAAGAAAAGGAAGGCGACCTCTTGCATTCCAGTCTGATGCCATCACACACTGGGGAGAGTTTGCAGTTCTCGCTCCAGGGAACACTCATAACTCTTCCATAAAACATCGATGGAAGCTCAGATGTGTGCAGTCACGTCAGACAGCTCCATCTGCACCTGTCTCACAGGGACCAAAAGCTCCTGGGGCCCCTCTCCCTAAGGCCCAGTTTCTGGAATGGGCAGGCTCTGCAGTGTGGAGGGAGGAGGAGGGGAAGGGAAGGAAAGCCCTGGCTGAGAAATGACCCATCATGGCCCGGAATTCCTAGCAGCAAGTGTGATTAACGGATTCATCTTAGACATCCTGGACTCTAAGAGGTACCAGACTTTGCAAATGAAAGCTTGGGATGCAATATTGTTATTAGCAAACCTTGATGTGTTTTGAAAACAAACTGCTTTGAACTTTCTTCTTAAAACTGGGTCACTTTGGGGTTATTGGTGTCATGGTCTTGACATGGAAGTCAGTTCTTCCAACACGTGTTAGCATGTCCTCAATAACAGGTCTGGCACCAGGCAGCAGGAGACCGAAAAGGTAAGCTCCTTCCTCTCCATGGAGGATTTCCTGATTTTCTCCGCCAGCACCCTCTGAGCTAGTGGACATGTTCTGTGTCTGTGCTGCCCAAGAAGAGCAGCCTCTCGTCATGTGTGGCTACTAGTGAAATGCATGAAAATTACGTGCAATTGAAAATTAAGCTCTGCAGTCACCTTAAACACACTTTGAGTGTTCAATAGCTGCACGTCACTAGTGGCCACCAGACTGAACTATGCAGGTGGAGGAGAAAGAGACAGCAACATCTCAATAGAAAGGAGAGGGCCTGGAACAGACATAAATAAAGTTTCCTGCATAAAGTTATTCAAAGCTGAACTGGGGAAGGAAGGAAAGAGGAAGAGGGAATACGGAATGAAAATTTCCAGGAAGAAAATGGCTTATAAAGGACACACAGGGTTCCCCCAGCAGAAATGCAAGAGAGCCAGGGCGTCCCTGGCAGAGGACATGGCTTCACTGGAGTTACAGAAACAGGGAAATATAGCTTATTTTCTCAGAGCAGTAAAGGCAGAGGGACCGAGAGAGAGAAGGATAACAAAGGTGGGTTTAATCCTTTTGGAGAGGGTTCCCATGCTAGGGAATTGCCTGTTAATGCAGCAAGCAGCAGGGAGCCACTGAAGGTACCAAGTGAAGGAGGAATAAGTCTCCAAGTAGCACATAAACCATCTACCTGAAAGAAGAAACAGGAGCAGACTAGGAGAGAGACGACATGACATGAAGAGGGTGAGGAGATTCAGCAGGTGCAGCTGCTACTGGGTTCAAGGCAGAGGGCTGCACAGGAGCCTCATTCTGCCCATGGTAAGAACAGCATTGAAAACTCTAACCATCATTGTGGAAGGCAGATCCCCAAAGTCATTTTCCCAGCCAATGTCTTGGCAGAGGAGAGCTTTTCTACAACCATCAGTCAGCCCCTTTACCTTCATGGCCGGACCCCTTCTCCCAATGCCATCCCCACCGTGTGCCCTCACAAAGCCACCAGGGTTGGGTCCCTTAGAATTAGGTGGAAGGAAAAGAAGCAGAGAAAAGAGGAAAGTGAGATGGGAGAATAGGTATTTAAAAAACATGTGCTGGGGAAGTCAAAACAAATTCCTGGTCATTCCTGCTGGAGGAGATTTTATGGGCCGAGACATCCCCAAAATAGGTTTTGAATTATACTCTGCACCTCATAAAGCACGGGGAATGTTGGCAGCCCACTCACACGCACTGCCCTCTCATTACCTGTGCGACCCTCCCCAGCAGGTAGGCATGCCGGGAAACCCAGTGGAGGGGAAAGAACTGCACCAGGCTGGTCTCCCTGCAGCCTCAGTTCCCCGTCTTTAGGCAATGCAGCAGCCTCTGTAGAGCCAGAGAGGCCTGGCTCTCCCTCTGAGAGACTCTAGGGCTGGTCTGGATGAGGCCTGAGAGCTCTGAGAATTCTAAATTTGGGTAATCTGGCTGGGCACAGAGGCTCATGCCCGTAATCCTAGCACTCTGGGAGGCCAAAGTGGGAAGGTCACTTGAGTTCAGGCATTTGAGACTAACCTGAGCAAGAGTGAGAAAAAAAACAGAAAAAATGAAAAAAGGAGTAGAGTGCTGTGGCAAACACCTAAAGTCCCAGCTACTCAGGAGGCTGAGGCAGGAGGATCACTTGTAACTAGGAGTGTGAGGCTGCTGTGAGGTCATGTCAGAAGCCTGGGCAACAGAATTAGAGTCTGTCTCATAAATTAATTTGGATAGGCAGAGTTCCGAATAGCCTCTAAGAAATTATACATGTATGTGGGGAGAGTGAAGGGGACTTGAAGAGGAATCCCTGCTTAGATGTGGTAATGAATTAAAAAAGTATTCGACAATGTTGAATTATTTCCTAAAAATACTGAAAAACTTATCTACTTTTTGAGACTTTGGAAAAAAAAATAAGTTAACTGATGACTCCATACTGAGCCTCAGAGTCATAGCATTCTATAACAGACATACTCTTATTTGACAATGTGAATGTTACTTTCTTTGCAGTATTATTATTAATATTGCTTAATATTTCAATGCAGTAATCATCTGATTTCTTTTCTGAATGTATTTATCTTTGTTCATTCTTTCAATGTTTGGTTGGGGCTGGGTTTGAACCCGCCACCTCCGGCATATGGGTCCAGCACCCTCTTTGTTCATTCTTTACGAGGTTTTTTTTTCTAGTTCTTACCTTAAACATTGCTATTGTTATTAAGTTTTCAGCCTTTTTAATTCTGTGAAGGAAAAATTTGAAACCTAATAAACACATGTATATGTAGAAATTTAAAAAAAAAACTGAAAAACTCCCTCTGAACAATGAAATATGTGGCATATTCCTGGTGTTCGGGAAGTCGGTGTGATCTGGGAGTTTAACAGCTGCCTATGGTGCCAGGCCACTTCACTTATGTAAACCACAGTTTTCCCATCTATGAAATGGGGACGTCATTGGCACACCTCCCCAAGGCCAGCCCAAAGCACAAGGTATCAGGAGCAACGACCTTGGAGTCCTAGGAAGGGCCATGGACTCCCAGGGCGTGATGCTGGAGCTCCTGACTCATCTCTGGGATGTTGTTTCTTCCCTTTTCAGTCAGTTTTGGACAAAATTATGTCTAAAGCCTCAACCACTAAAATGGCTATGACTTAATGCCTGTCACCCTGAAACGTATGCGTTTCCGAAGCTTTCCGCCCACTGCCGGATTAGCCTGTGCTTTACGTTGTCTGTGCAGCTCACAGCCGTGAACGCTCAGTTACTAAGGTGGGGAGATTCTCGAAGGACTCTGCTACCAGTTGAGTTGCATTTTTACAGGGAGCCAGTTTGTTTTCTAAACCTATGAATGCTCGTTGTTTTTCGTATCATTATAAAACTTAATGAAATCTTGGCAAATTAAAAATTTATGAGCATACAAAGAAAGTGGTTTCTATGAGGACTAAGTGGATTTTACTATTAAAAAAACAAGGAAAAGTCACTTAAATAACGCTATCAAGTTTGATCAGGTGCAACAACTATAAAAATTTGGAAAGGAATCATAAAATTCTAGAAAAATTACTTGGCAAGCATCTTGAAGTCCTTAGTCCCCTTTAATGAAAGCAACATCGGAGATCATGTCAGGTGCATTATGAGTATGGTTTATGGAAGATGCATGGCGTAGAACTCCAATCAGCTGACCCAGACTCAAAGAAGAGGCCTCGGGCCTACATCCAACAATTGGCAAATATAGGCACACTTATGTATTTTAAGTTAAAGAGAAATGTTTAAAGTGCATCTATTTTTTTTTTATGATTATCTGCTTTCATAGACTTTTCCTACTAATTGACCAACAACCTATCCAAATGGCTTCAGAAACAAGGGTTTCCAGTGTTAGCTCAACCTAACCCCAGTAGCTCTCCCCTGCATAGTTTGTCTCCCCACTCAAGGGAGTAGTTTAAGGAAGAAAAAGAGAAGAATTACATTAGCAATCATGTCAAAGGCTGTGCCAGAAAGAGAGAGATACCCGCCTCCGACTCGCTGTGATAACTGTTCCCTTTCTAGCTCCTCCCTTGCTGAGTTTCTTCTAGTTCTTGAAACAAAAAAAATCATCATATTCCATATTTTCTCCCTCTCCTTCTCTCACATATGCATCTGTATGTGTGAATGTATGTGGGGTGTGTGCGTGTCTGTGTGTGTGTGTATAAATTAAGCAAAGAATAGTAAAGGAGAACATACAATAACGTTCATACATACATAATGAATACAATATTCATACAATAGTAAAGAAGAACATACTTCTTGAGTCATGAAGGAAATCTGCAGGTAAGCTTAGGTGCCTGGCCAGGTTCAGGGTGGCTTTGTAAAGCAAATGTTAATTATAAAATGGACAGCTTCCTCCACTCAAGCTATCTCCATAAAATATAGCAAGGACATTAACCATCTTCTTTCCAATATATTATAGATGGAGAATGGAGGCCGTTGCTGGGGTTTAGGCATGGTGCCACACTTCTAAAACAATTTTTCAAAGCTATGGAATCTTTTCTTCCAGTGAAATTAGAGCCCCAGTGTTAAGACAGATAAGAATATGTCTTTTGCTAAAGTCCAGAGCAACTCACTTCCCCATCCCCAATCTATGATGGAGCCCATTTAAAAAAAAATACTCTAAGAAAAAGACAATTTCATCAATATCTCTGTGGTGCCCTGAAGTTGCAGAGGGGATAGACAAGTCATTTCCCCCTTGTTGCCACCCCAAAGGTGGCTATTTGGGCACATGTCTATTCCACCTTCCACAAGCATCCTAGCAAACTGTTCATCATGCCCACCTTTGGCGAACGAGTGTGACAGGAGGAGAGACACTTTTACACTTTTTTTTCTTTATAATACTGTTGAATTGCATGACTGTGTTCCAACAAGCTTGTATTCCTTTGGTTAAAATTAAAAATTAAGGTGGAAAATTCAATAAACATGCATGTACTAACTGCTGCAGTTATGGATATTAAAGGCAAATGCTGTTTAACTTAGAAAATTGACAGACTAGCAAGAAAGACTGACAATCACAATATTTCCATGAAAATACTGACTGCACTAAATATACAAAATGCTTGGGAAAGAACTGTTCTTGGGGGAAACAGGAAAGTTACCTTAGAAGCAGTGAAGGGACATTCAAGCTAGATCTTAAAGGATGGTAGTTATAAGGTTAGAAAGATATGCTCAATATATATAAATAAGTGAGGAAAAATGAAATTTTAGTGGGCAAAATTTGAATTTTACAGGAGTATCTTCATCTCTGTGCTTCGGCTGATCATTGTTTCCCAAATTATTATATGAGAGATGAATTTTCATGGCACCCAAGTAATTTTTTTTTTTTTACCTCAATAGTTATATACTTACTTTTACTGTATCTCTTCCATTTAGACTGAGTTATTCTGGTGCGTCATTCATGACAGGGCTACAAAGTATCCTTTTCCAAATAAATGCAGCTAATACCATTTACTATGTGACCTTGTACAGTAGACTTGATCTCTCTGAATGGCTATTTCTTCATCTGGACTATGGGGTTACTAAAAATAGTCCTAGAAAGGAGTTTTATAAATCAAAAAGTACAAATGCTATTATCCCAACAAAACTGTGAGGTCCTTGCACTTCTCTGCCATCAGGGACCCCGCACAAGGTCTAGGATGGAAGAACCACTGAATAATGAGTGAGGGGGCTTAGTTCCAGGTAAGGAGGCCTCAGCTTTCAGGAGAACTGGTTTAGTCTATGGGATGTAAATAAAATCCATCTCCCATGCTAATCCCAATTGATTAGTAGTGATTGATGAGGCATTGCATAGGGCAAGAATCTGAGGCCGTCATTAAGTGATTGATTAACAATGTCTACATGAATACAGAAGTAGAAAGTGACGATGTGACCACACTGGTTCCCATTCATCACTCATTCCTTCAGCAAACACTTATTGAGTCCCCACTCTAATGCACACAGCCCTTGGCACCTGGGATCCCAAGAGTAAACCAGACTGGACAATTTCTCCTCTCTCATGGGATATCATGTGCGGATCAATCCTACTCACTTTCCTGAAAGAGAGCTGGATCTGATAATATTCACTTAATCTTGACTAAGGCCTAAGAGGGACTTCAGTTATTTGAGGTCACCCAGCAAGTCAATGCCAAAAACAGGACTAGAATCCAAGGCACAGCCTCCAAAGCCAGCACAGTTGTGTGTGTAACCAGCCTTGCAAAACCTGTTTGGATTTCCTAGTCTTGCAGCTGCTGCTCTTTAGGAGCCACCAGCCTTCCCAGCTGCTGTCCTTTTGAGGGAGGAAAGACCTTCTGTTCCCTGGCTGGAAGCAGGGAGGCAGGTGAATGGGGGCAATTCCCAGGAGGGCTCTGTGGTTTGAGAGATGGTTTAAAGAGGCCAGGAGAGAGAAAGGGTGGAAGGCACAGAAGGAGTCCCCAGGGGTAGACAAGTAATTGGTTACTTTGGACAGCTTCTCTAGGCTGTCTCCTCCCTGGGGGATGCTGGAGAGAAAGTAATTGAAGAAGATTCCCTAACAAATTAGTGAGAGACTGGGCTTGAACACTCCAGTTACACCTGGGTTCAGAGCTGAGGTTTGCTCTGCAGAAGCCACAGGAAGGATGCAGAAAGACGGAAAGGAGGAAGGCCAGCTTTATCCAGCTATGTCCCCAGCCTGAGACGCACCCTGAGGGAACCTTCTCTGCCGCCTGTGTGTGCTCCTGCTAAATGCGGATCCCCAAGAATCACTTTGTTTAATCTCATCACATTAGAGATAGGGGAAGCCCAGAAAGGGAAGAGACTTGACCACAGACACCCAGTAGACCTGGGATCTAAACCCAGAACTGCCAGCTCTAGTCCTCCCTGCCACATTCCCCTGTCCCTGGGTTCCAGGAGATCTTTGCCACAACTTCCTTCAAATTGTCCTATGGTCTCTCTAGGAGATAGGGCAGGGGCCGTCATTAGGGATTAAGGCACAGGCAAACTTGTAGCTGGAATTTCCTAAGTACCAGGCACTACTCTACACAATTTATAAACTTTAGCTCCTGGAATCCTCCTAATCTCCTAATAAGCAACAGAACACACTGCAGGCCAGGCTCCCTCTGATGTAGAATTCACAAACTATCACCCCATTCTTACCCGTTTTGCTAGGAAATATCTATCCCTTCCTACAGTAGGATGTGTCCTCAATACCTCATTCAGGGAGCAAAACCTTGAGTAAGACACACTCCCTACTACCAAGGAACGGTCAGATACAGACAGTGGGATAGAAAGTTACAATGGTGGTGGTGCGGGGAGTGGCGGAGCTTTCCAAGGGTGCTACTTTGGTGAGGGAAGACTTCTTCGAGAAGGTGATATCTGAGTTTTGTGAGCAAGGGAGAAAATAGTGGAAGATAACCTCAGAGAAGAAGGCTGCTTGTTCAGTATTCAGACCCTGAAAAGGAACTAATATTTTATCCTAAGAGCAATGAGAAATAATTGAAGGTTTTAAACTGGGGAGTGGCAAAATCAAACTGGATTTTTTGAAAAGCTGGCTCTAGGTTCTATACATGTATAGGACAGGGGTTGGGCAAACTTCTTCTGTCAAGGGCCAATTAATGAATACTTTAAGCTTTGAAGGCCAGACATTGTCTGTGGACAATATACTTGACTCTGCAGTTGAAGAACATTAGTAGCCACAGATGACACATCAGCAAATGAGTGTGGCTATGTTCCAATAAATATTTATTTACGGACACTGACATCTGAATTTCATATAATTGTCACACGTCAAGAAATATTATTCTTCTAATTTCTTTCAATGATTAAAACAAATGGACTTATGGGCTGTACAAAAACAGGCAGTGGGCTGGATATGGCACCGGGCTGTGTACAACCGTACGGTGTCAAGAAAGGACAGAAGACTGTGAGGCAACAGAACACCAGAGAGAAGGCTGATGGGAGAACAGAGTGTGGCTTGGATGAAGGTGACGGAAACTATCAGAGGTGAATACTGAAAGGCCTTTTAAAGGCAGGACCAAAAGCAATGGCTGACTGGAGGGATAAGTGGCAAGGACAGGATGAAGGGGACTCCTTAGCTTGCGTGACCATGTGAAGAACACTCTGATTTCCTTAGAAGTGGAAGATGTGGGGACAGCATGTGTAGGGGGAAAGTCACTCATCAGTTCTGTGATTCAGGAAGAGATAGAGAGAAACACAGTCCCTGTGGGTTGCCAAATTAGGTAGTGGTGATGGTACAGCGATGATCACAGCTGCCTTCCAAGTTAAATTCAGGACACTTCAGGTCAATTTGAATTTCAGATAATCAGGGGGGAATTTTTTTTTTTTTTAGTATAAATATGTCCTACATATTGCATGGGACATATTTACACAGAACAACTTTTCATTGTTTATCTAAAATCCAGGTTTAACTGGGCATCCTGTATTTTTATTTGCTACATATGGAAACCCTATCAAAGGAGGATAGGCATACAGAAAACCACACAGAAGCTGCCTAAGCCCGAGAGCAGATAACAGCTGAGCTAAGTCTACAAGATGGACAGGTACATCACGCAGGCCAAAGCATTCTGTCCATAGAGAACAGCATTCCCCTTCTGGGAATGTGAATGGGGCTTGGAAAGTGCATGTTGCCCCAGAAATGTGCAGGTCATCATGGAGGCTACAGTCTCAAGACAGACAAGGAGCACCAAGAAGTGACGAATCAAGAGCTACACAGGGGCAACTTCGCAGAGGTCCTTCAGGGACAAGCCAAGGAGTGGGTGCTCTTGGTAAAGTGCAGATTACAGGGCCTCTCTCCAGGTGCCCTCAGCAGGGCTGGCCTTAAGCCTGGGCTCTAAAATGACTCTGATGAGTGGCTAACTTTAGGAAAGACTAGGGCAAATAAATTGGAAAATGTTGCCACCTACAAATCCCAGAAGTCAAAGAAGTTGGCTTCTGGCTCGGAAAGTCTTAAAAAGAGTAATCCAGGTAATTAGAGCAAAGGCAGCACAGAATAAGTATGCAGCCTCCCAGAGAAGCCCTTGCAATGGGGCTCTGTCCATCTGAAGGGAAGGAGAATGTCCAGAATGTTTGTCCAAAGACCAGCCCTGCCCCGGAATAGTCAGCCTGTGTCTGGCACCTGGCTCTCACTCGGGCTGGCTCTCAGCTCTGTGCAAGGAGACCAGACGTCTCCCTGAGCCTTTCCTTGCCACCCCACCCCCTTCCCTCCTCCACCCACAGCCACCACTGAAACGATTCCCCCAAATGCAACTATGACTGTGACTGGAAATCTCTTTACTGCTGATTCTGCTAATGGAAATGTTCCTTCCCTTTTCGGATGCTTGCAAAGACACTCGTGACTTCCCTGGATGCATGAGAGCAAGGCTTTGTCAGCCAGCCGCCACCAGAAGGGAGAGGATTCTGCCCTGCCTGCTCCCCCAACACCCACCTGCCTTAGACTCAGTCTCTGAGAGCTTTTCTGTCCAAACTGTCCTCAGACGACCCCGGAATGTCCTGCTTCCCCCAGCTCCAGGAGAATGAGCAGAGATCAATGGTCAATTTCATCCTTTTTTGCCTTGCAAGGGAGGCAGGAGGGAGAGAAAGAAAAGGAGTAAGCAGAGCTTGCTGGGGTGGGAAGAGGGGGAGGGGAAAAGGAGCTCACATTCATCATTTATTCATACCTCCACATCCTTCCCTCAAAAGGACTCCAGGTGGCAAAGAGGCACAGAGCCCAAACTGTGTGCCAGACACCATGCTAGGGCTGTGCACACACTCTCTCCAACAGGATCATATGGCTTAGTGTATGTTAAAAGAATTGAATGCAATGCCCAGCATTGACTAAAATTTAGTTGATGTGGAGCTCTCCGAACATAATGATCACAGCAACACAGAGACATGGCTATTATGTTTTCTTCCCCTTACCGAGGCCAAGCAGAGGCTCAGAAGAGGCAGACAGAAGTCTAAAGGTAGCAATTAGTACATCCAGGATTCAATCCCAAAATTTTTTGGGCCTCAAATGTGGCACAAATCCAACATGCTGCCTCCATTGATGGACGTTGGTTAGAGAATGGACTGGGCTTTGGATTAGCTGCAAGACCTTGGAAAACATAGTTGGCTTTGCCAGGTAAATGAGGGAATTAGTTGGGTGGGATGCAAACTATTTTACCTAGCTATCATATTCTAGAAGTACAAGTAGCCGTTTGGATTTTTACAGCATTGTGATACATGCACACAATATAGATCCCAACCTCAAGGCAGGAACCCAAACATGGCACATGCTGGGAAGTAGCACTAGCTGGGCAAATTCAACTTGGGGTCGAACAGAGGGGTGGCAAGAACGTTCACCTGGCCAAACAGTGGCTGTACCTGTCTCAGGTAGAATAGATACTCTGCCTATCTCTCGCAGAAGAACATAGAGCTTATCCAAGTTCCTCAAAGGACCAGATCACAGGTCCCCCAGTTTACCAGTAGGCAGAACATAAGGTGGGAACTCACTAAGAGTTGGGAGAAGAGAAGAGAAGGCAGCAGGGCAGAGGAGAGGGGAAAAGAAGACAGAAGGAAACCAAAAAGCCACAGAAACAGGAATTAGCTTATCTAGTAGGTCCCGGGCAAACTAGGGCCTCCAGAGAGTAGGAGTCCTGGTGTTGTCTTCACAAAGCAGCAAGTGAATGGGCTGAGAGCTGCTGAGTCAGCTCCTGGTAGCAAAGAAAAAAGGTGTTCAGTCCCTCAGGCCTGCGAGTCTGTCACTCCTGAAGTTCCCATAGAAGAAATGTCTGCAACTCCTTGTAATGAGAAGAGGAAGAGATAAGTTAAAGAGGTTGTCAGGAGATGAATATTCGAGAGCACCCCCTTGTCTGTGCAGTGTGTGAGGCAGGGAGAACATAGGCTGCAGAGCCCTGCAGACCACAGACCTGGGTTTAGACGGAGCTTAGCCATACAATAGTTGTGTGATCTTGGGTATTGTCCTTAAATCTTCTGGGCCTCAGAACTCACCTATCACATGAGATGAACCTTATTTGTCCTTCAGCATAGTGGAAAAGATGAAATGAGTTAACAGATAGGATCAGCATGGCCCATGGCACCTGGGTTACAGTAACATGTTCAATAAATGGTCATTGTTTTCACAGGTTATTCCATGCCAGGATGATAAAGCCAGTTACCTTAAAGCCCCAGAATCCCAGGTCCTCCCACTCCCAATTGTCCAGTTTCCCTTCCCTAAGATGGGAGGAAAACACACGTAAGTCATTAGATCTAGCCTCTGTCTCAGTGACCTCAACTTCCCCATCTTTATATAGAAGCATTTTGGTTACATGTCCTTAATTCTCTCCATTTCTGACATTGGACAATTCCAGAACCATGGGGTATCATCTCTCCAGAATGTTTAATGCCTCTTTATTTGTAATGATGAGAAGGTTCTCATCCTTTACCTGGCTTCCAAACTTCTCAAGATAGGGTCTTCCCCAAACCCAGTACTCTTTCCTCTAAGCAAACTGGTCTCATTACCCATCCTCGAAACACTCCAAAATAATTAGGAGGTAGAGGAAATGGCTATGAGGACTCAGAGGAGGGAAGGTTCTGTAGGAGAGCTGACATTTTAGCTAACCCGTAATGGACGTGTGGAATTGCAGCCTCTCTCCAGTTTTACCCACTATGGATTCTAGGATGGAACTTGGCAAACCCGGGGTTCTAATTCTCTAAGACATCCTGAACTCCTATGATGTGTCCAGTACGGGGTCGCTGTAGCCCCACAGATGAAGAAGGTTCATTCACTGCTCGTGGGTGCAGGGGCACGCAATGTAGGACACGTGAGGAGACACACGGTGTAAGTTCTGTTCCCATTCTGCTCCAAACCACCAGCACCTGTCCCTGAAACAGACTCCTACAGGCCTTCCTGCACCATGGCTGCTCCTCTACAGAGGCGTCTGAGTAATTCTTTGAAACATAAGTCAGATCTTGGCATTCTTTCGCTCAAAACCCTGCAAAGCTCTCCATTTCACTCAGAGGCAAAGCCTGAATCCTGGCAGCAGTCTGGACAGCCCCATGTGACCTGGTTCTGCTTTTCCTCTCCAACATCCCAGCCTGCCTGCCTCCTTCTTTACTCTGCTCTGCCCACACTGACCTTCACATTGTCCCTTCATGCTGCCCTTTCATGTGTGGTCCCAAGTTAGGTCTTTGCTAGAGCAGTTCTCTGCCTGGAATGTTCTTTTCCTAGTTATCTGCTTGGCTGACTTCTTCATCTCCTTTAAGTCTCCATTCCAATCTCTCATCCTCCTATAATCTCCTCTCATTGTATCCTACTTACTATTAAAACTGATCTTCTTATCTCAAAACTTCTGATTCTCTTTTCTCTATTTCATTTTTTCCTTTTTTTATAGAATTTATCATCTTCTCACATAATGCATAATTTACCTATTGTGTTTATTATTATTCTCCCTAACACACACACCCCCACACACAAGGATATAAGCTCTCCAAATTCAGGGACCTTTTGTTCTCTGATGTATCCTGAGCACACAACACTGCCAGCCACACACTGGTGCTCAGTAATTCTTAAGGGACTAGCTATTACTCCAGCAGTCTTTATATTGATAGTGCTACCAGGGTCGTGAGTGCTCAACTCCAGCGTGAAGGAGTCAGGAAAAGCTTCAAAGATAAGCTGACACTTGAATTCAGTCTTGAGAAGTGAGAAAGAATTTCCCCAGGGGGCAGTAAGGCAGAGGCACAGAATGAGGACAGGTTCTCAGTTTAGGACAGTCTGGCACAGTGTGATCATGGACCTTGTTCTACAATAGGGAGGGTGAAATTCATCATCCTCAGAACAATGGGGAATCAGGGAAGCGCTTTACAAGAGGATGACCATTATCAGATTTGGGCTTTTAATACAATCACCTCGTCATTTGAGTACAGAGGACAGATTAGACAGGATAAGACTAGAGGTAGACAGACCAGGGGGTTGACTTTTGGAAATTGCAGCAGAGAGAAATACTAAGCCTTCAGACCACCGGGGGTTGCAGCAGTGGGATGGAGAAGTGGTCTCCCCTCATGGTAAAAACCCTAACGGTTTATAACATACAACATCCTTCCAGCTAGTAAGGAAACTACAAATATTTCAGTCTTGAATCTTGCATTGTACAACCACCACCCCACTCCTTTTCCATTCAATCAGGAGGTCTTTTTTGTGCGGGGTGGGGGGGAACTATTGTCCAAAGGAACTACAGGCAGTAGAGAAAAGCCAGTGAAAGGGGAGAGAACAGAATAAGCCTTGCTGCCTGCTTCTTTCTGGGAGAGAGGCTATACGCTCTGCTGCAAGGACAGAAAAACCAGCTCTCTTTCTCTATAGTTAATCTTCTGTTGCCACTAGCTGGTCAGTGGGAGAACTTGGGAAAGTATCCACTCTGGAAAGGAAGGGTCCTCCTAATGCTTCTCCATTCATGGTTAAATGTGACGCTTTTTCCTTCCGGGGAAAGAGCTGACTTCTTCTGCACACAGCCAAAGGCAGCCAGAAGGAAAGGGAGTCAGACTCCTCCCACCCCCACCCCGAACAAAACCCATCATCTCAGGTGAGACTGGAGCCAATCACACGGATGCTTGGGGAAGAGAACAAATTCAATTTCCCTAAGATTTTTCTCCTTAGATTCTTTAGTTTCTTGGGAAGGAACGAAGGAAAGAGGGGTATCTCTTTCCTTTGTATGAGGCTGGACCAACTTGCAGACCAACTGCAGCTATGTTTAGACCCAGCGCCTTCTGTAAGAGGACCTGCCCTGTGATGGAAAGAGACATGGACTAGCATTCAAGACCACTGCGTGAACTGCAGGTGTTGGATAGGTTTCCCTCCTCCTCTGGGCCTCACTCTTACTATATGAAACAAAAGGGGTAAATTCAAGGCTTACTAAGAGTATGTGCTGCTGGGAGGCCCTCAAAGTGGATGGTTGTAATAGTTTTCAGGACGTCACCCAAGAGGTCACCATCAGTCTCCATCCTCTCCTTCCCGCAGCATACGGGTTCCCATTGTCCTAAGGCAGAGGAGGGCTAGTGAGCAACACAGCTAGGAGGTGAGCAGCAGGAGGCTTTGTCTGCTAGAGGCCTCAGCAAACCTCCTGCTGCACCTGCTATAAATTAAAATCATGGAACTCTCTTGCATCCTGAGGGCCCAGTTCAGGAAAATGATCAAGCCTTCAATCACACCAAAGTTTGCAGAGCTCTGCTGTCTCAGTTAGTATCACTAACTCCCCAGAAACAGCAAATCTGGTTGGCCTTGACCAACCTGAGCCTCTCTAACAAGTGAATTCTCCCCTCTCCTGCCCCATCCTTTTCTCAGCAAGTTAACACTTTTTCAGAGCAGACAACGGACTTCTCTTTGCCTTGAGTATGAAGTAGGTTTCATCAGGTTTGAGCTCGCAGGAGATGGGTTGAGGTATGCAGAAGGAGAAGTGAGTAGAAAAGGGAAGAAATCTCGGATCAGAGACCACTAAACACCTTCTCCCTTCATTTACAATGTCTTGGAAACCAGGACTGTCATACCAAGACAGGACCTTGAAGGTTATGTGCAGCCTGAACACCTCATTTAGTGATAAGGAACCTAGTGTCCAAATAAGTAAATAAAATATATTGTTTTAAACCTAGTTTTGTCTCAGTACAGCAAATCTCCACTGCAGAATCTCTTACAGACATACAGACAAGAGCACTGGAATGTTTGTGCTGTCAGAAATCCCTCTAGAAGACGCAGCTTGCTGCTATTTGTAACCATCTTTTCTCCATCCAAATAAAGGATGTCAACCTTCAAAATCAAACCAGAAACCATACAGGGTATATAGGCCAAACATCTCCAGGGCTTGGGTCCTTTCTCCCAAGGCCTGTAAAATAGGCCACCGGGGTCAGCATACAGGGCTGTGGGACAGCTGCATGGGATATCCCTGTAGGGTTTAGCTCTGTTCTCTTAGTACTTAACAGTTTCTGAACATTTCTTAGAATTAGACGCCAACAAACACCCTGGGGGTATATATTTTTCCCTTTTTGTTGACATTTGAAGGAAGCTTTTCCAGCCCTTAGTGGACTGCTCTTCTTAGGCTACACTCCCTACTCCTAGCAAATCTTCTGACCCCTCTCTATCTGGCTTTTTCTTTTTATATCTATTTTTGTCTGTATTTTAAGGAACCTTTGCTGACCTGACCTTGTTGGTATTTCAGACTGTATCTTTCTCCCAGACCATAAGCTTCTTGCAAAAAGCATATTGTCGGGATAGACATTCAGAACACTGCCAACCTTTTCATGCAAGCACGCTTAGAGACCTACTACCAAATGGGGGTATCCGTCTTCATATATGAGAATATTCTTCTCCTGTCAGGTTTACATGGTAAAGTAAATTTCTTAAAAATGTTGATGATGAGTGCTTACTCGATTTTATCACTTTTTCCTCCGTTTGCAGAATCAAGGCAGGTGAATGGTAAAGTCTGGACTGACCATTACTAAGTACAGGAAAAAGGATGACATTTCCCTACCTGTAGACATGAAAGCTAAATCCACCAGGAGACTCCAGGGCTGCCTGGAGGTAGATGAGGAACCCTGCACTGGCACTTGCTCCTATTTAAATTCTTTTCTAATCAGGACTTCTCGACACCCCCATGTTACTGGTAAAGGCAAACAGACAGTACAAAGGAAGAGAAGCCAGTCAGAGTCACAGAGTAGGTCAGGGCATTTTAAGTTCATAGAATCTTTACACCAAAGGATTATTTTAAGGCTCATCCACCCACTCATATTACAGCACAAAGAATTAAAGCTCTGGGGGATAAATGACTCGTTCAAGGTCACAGGGAGACAGAGCTGAGATTTCCCGATCCTAATCAACATTAAGTTCCCAAGCTGCATTTCAGCATTCAACTTCTGCTCAGTTTTGTTTACTAAAACTTCCAAGGCCTAACTCAGGTTTTTGTGGTCCAGGAAGTAGCCCCAGTCTTCTCCAAATCAATACAGACATCTTCCTGCTTTGATGCTACAGAATGTATCCTTTCCATCACTCACTGGCATCAGTAAATAGAATGCCCTCTGACATCCCTTGAGTCATGGAGCTTTGAGCTGGCAGGGTCACTGGTGGTCATTTAACTCATGCCTCACTTTTGAACTCTCATACGTCAGCTCACGAATGTAGCTGAAGTTCCTTTGGAGAAAAATTCTTTCTTGTTGATGACAGTTATACCACTCTCCTCAGCATCATACTCTGCATAAATTGCAAACTGGGTTCAGAATGCCAGTTTAGCAATTACCAAAAATCTTAGTGTCTGGTAGATGGGATTCCAGGTCCAGGTCTGCCATTTATTCACAGGGTGACTTTGGGCTAGGTGCTTGACCGCTCCAAGAATGCTTCCTCAGCTGTCAAATGGGAACAAAAGTAGTGCCCACTCCATATACTTTATGTGAATTAATAATACAAGGCAAGATTAAAGCTCTTAGCACTACATTAAGGATTCAATAACTATTTGCTGTTCCTTAATCACTTTCAGGGAGATTCACTTTGTCAATGTTATTGACTTATAATCAGATTCTAAAGAAGAGGCTCCGGCACAGAAACTTAGGGAATCTTTCACATATGAGGGAATGTTCTGTTCTACATAAAGCTGGCTAAAACTTGATGGGAGGAGTAGAAATACAAAGAGGTAGAGACTTGAGGAAAATCTTTTCGGTCTGGGTATTAAGAGAGGCATAATGGAGGGAGGCAGGGTAGGTATGAAGGTGACTTTGGTACATGGGGATGTAGACAGTTTGTGCAAAATGACCTTGAGGTCCCCCAACTGGACTTAAAGTAAAATGAAAATTTTTTTATTGGTTTGTTTGCCTCCCCCCCCCTCCTTTTAATGCCAGTACGGGTTTCCCACCACCCACTCTCGGCCCAGGACCCAAAGCATGACCGAAGGGCTTTGGCAGACACCACCACCCTCTAGTGGTGGATCGCAGCTCCCCACTATCTGCAAAGTTTGACATTTACCAACTTTGCATGCTCAGCTGTGGCCCTTATCCCCTGAACTAACAAGCTAATAGTGAAAGACTCACCCAGCTTGCCAGAGACACATGGTAGGCAGGATGTTTAAAAGGTTTGCGGATGGGACGGGACTGCCTTGGGAACCAGAGAAAGAGATGGCCGTGAAGGACTCAGAGTATCATCCCCTCCCCCACCGCCATCGCCCTCCTTTCCAGTCAGCATGGCCCTCCCAGAGCTCATTGTGCACTCTGTGTTTACACACAAACAGTCGAAGACCAACACAAATAAAAAGCCCACGTCTCCCTACACAGCTCCTGCTACACCCGGCCATCTGGTGACTACCTCGCTAGCCAAATCCCGGTTGGGAGCGCCTTGAGCTGCCAGCCCAGGGCGCTGAGGGGAGAAGGAGGAGGCAGGAACCCAATTCCCCACATGCATTCAAAGCTCAGTGTTGCCAAGGAGGACAGCAGCAGCCCACTCCAAGGGACAGGCAGGACCAGCTGCCAGGCCCAGTGGCTGTGCATCACAGAAGGCGGAGAGCTTCTCAAGCTGACACGTAAGTCCTGGGGGATTTAAGACTTGTAGTTCCTCACTCAGCTTGTCCGAGGCTCCCAGGCACCCATCCCCTTTGAAAGCCAAACTTAAAAATGGTAAAGATTGCCATCCCCAGAAATTCCAGGGTACCTTTACAGCTGGCTGGACCCGGTCCTCCACATTCTTGAGGAGACCGAATGCTCTGGGGTACTTAGTCAGGCCATACCAAAGACCTTCTCCCCTTTTCATTTGAAAGCCTCTTTAGGGGGATTTGCAACCCTCATCTTTCAAGGGTACCCTGGAGCAGAGGGAACTCAAGGATAGAGGGGGAAGGGTAGGATTGGAAGTGGTAGCCAGAGGACACCTTCGGTTTCTCCAGAAGGACCCTTTCTGGCAGGGAGGCGGTAGGAGCCAGCTCCGCACCCTCAGGAACTCTACCTCTAACCTCATCCTCTTCCTTGACTGGGGCAGCCCCACGGGTGCACGTGGGAAGTGCCGATGTGTGTGTGCGTGTGTGTCTCCGTGTGCATGTATGCGTGCGTGCGTGTGTGTGCACTCCAGACGCGCCGCCGCGGGAAGTCCCCCGGGGAACACGCGAGGAGCTCGCAGCCTTGCCTCCCGGAACGCTCAGCAGGCTCAGGTTACAGACACCCGGAGAGAGCATAGGCACCAGGAACCCGGAGACTCAGCTCACACCAGAAGGGAGGGACTGGCGCTCATTCAAATCCCCAGAGGCAGGCACTATGGAAGGGGTGGGGGGGTGCCACAAAAATACGTGTTAAAATATCAGAGCTCCCAGGAGAATGGAGTCTAGTCCATTGATTACTACATGCGGCTTCTTGGTGAGCAAGCAGTTAACCAGGGAGGTTCAGGCGCGGATCCCGAAGGTGGTAAAAGGGAAGGCTGGTCACCCTGAGATGCAGGAAGGAACCTGACGGATCCCGCAGAGGCTAGGACCCCCGGGGAAGACCAGCTGGGGAGTGTCTGGGCTAGCCCCTGACGCCTTTTAGGCGTCGTTGACGGCCAGACTCCGACACCCAATAAGGTCCCGCGCCCCCAAGAGGGGAGGGGAGCGAGCGAGCAGCGAGCGCGGGACAGCTAAGGGAAACAACATTTTTGTAAACGTTCTCCGAGATAATTAAGCTATCAATTACTCGGGTGGGAAATCAGCCGCGCTTCCCACAGCTCCAGTGAAGGGCCGATTCCTCCGGGATTTGCGCTGGGAACCAGCAGGCAGCAAGCTGCTGGAGAACTTTTCGATTAACTTTTCGTTTTGAGCCCCCCACCCTCACTCGTTTCCTCTCCTCTCCTTTTTCCTGCTTTTAACTTATTATCAGCCCAGTGAGTTAGCTGTGAGGACAAACCTGCTCTTTGCTGGGAGGGGGGTGGGTGGAAAAAGTAAGGTGATAATGGGGGTGGAGGGACAACCCAAGTGTGGAAACCTTGGGCTCAGAATCCCAGTCCTCAGAAACGGCGCAATCCTCCTCGTCCCCATTTCACAGACGGCCAAAACTGAGACCCGAAGAACGAAAAAGACTTGGCCAAGGTCACCCAGCCCATTAGAAATCGAGCTCTTGAGAGCTGGGGTGATTCTACACGGATCTACTCTGCTCGGATTTTCGAGAAAATCTATCTGGAAGGGAGAGCCTACAACTCTGAGACTAAAGCGAGGGGGCGGCGACCGCGGGCAGCCAGTGGCGGTGCCCTGAGGAGCTGTGGGCGGCTAGACCGGGAACTGGCTTAGGAGCTTCCGAGCGGGGGAGGCGGGGTGCCAGAGCACACTCAGTGACTGAAGGGTCCCCGGTGTCCGGGCTGGACTGGGCAGAGCTCAACCTCTAGACTGAGGCAGAGGGACGGTCTCCACTGCGGGAGGGCTGGTACGCCCCCGGGCTCCCGCTGCGCACTCACCAGGACCTCCTGCCCCACACTCCTTTCCAACCACCTGTGCGACCTCCGGGCCCCTCAACTGCCCTTTGCCAGCCGCACTCGGAGCATCCCGGGGAGGGGATCCCCAGGGCGCCTCCACCAGTCCGGCCTCACTTAGGGGCTCAGGGTTCCCTGGGATCCCGCGTGCGCCGGCGCCCAGCCTTACCCAGGGTGAAGAAGGGCAGCTCTGTGTTGTCCAGGTCGTCCTGCACCGCGATGCGCCCCGGCAGCTCGTTACGCACAAAGAGCAGGAGGCGCGACTCCGCGGCTGTGCCGGCAGAGCCGGTGGAGCCGGGGGACGCGGCGGCGGCGGCGGCGGCGGCGGCTCCGGCCCCGGTCCCAGCCCCCGCCCCGGCGCGGGCGCCGGTCCAGCCTATGTCGCTCTCGCGCAGGGCGGGCAGCGTGGACACCGTGACGGTCTTGAGCCGGCATGGGCTGTCGGGCTCGCGGGAGGCGGCGGCAGTGGCGCCGGCCAGCAGCGGCGGCGGCGGCAGCAGGAGCAGGAACAGCAGCAGCGGCGGCGGCGGCGGCCCCGGGTGGAAGCGGAGTCTCGGCCGCCCCCGGAGCCCCGAGCCGGGCCCCGGGCTGCGCCGGGCGCCGGCGGCGGCCATGGCGGGAGGGGCTGCGGTGCTGCGGTCGGTGGCGGCGGTGGCGGCGGTGGCGAAGGAGGAAGGGGAGGCAACAGCGGAGACGGCGGACGCTGAAGCGAACCAGGACGCCCGAGCTAAGCAGCCGAGAGAGCCGCTCTCCGGCAGCCCCCAGCTCCGGGCTCCGCCTCCCGGTCGGCCCCGGACCGCCCCCCCGCGCCGCCTCCCGGGGCCCCGCCGCCCGCCCCCCGTCTCCGGCTCCCCCCGCAGACCCCGAGCCTTTTCGAGGCTCCGCCCTGCCTCGTGTTAGTTCCAGTCGCTCCCTCCCCTTTCCCAGGATCCCCAAATAACGGCCTCCCAAGGTTCCTGAGCCACAACACCTCTCCTCAAATTTCTAACACTTGGGGGACCCCCGCTCTCCGCAGTCCCCCTGGCTCAACCCAGCTCTCCTCGCTTCATCCACCCTACCTTCGGCTCGAACCAGAGGCTGCACCTGGGGGTGCTCCCTAACCCAACCTAGCTCAAGGCCCGCCTTCTTGGGGGTGGGGAGCGCCCCTGGATGGCCAAGACTTAACTTTGTCTCCCTTCGGGACCGAGAACAAGTCCTGTCTTCAATCTCCTACCCATTTCTAGTCCCTGAAATAACTTCCTGTGGCCTCAGAGGCCCCTTCCCAGGCACTTCCCCACAACTCATGCATTCATTCTCCCACTGTCAGGATCAACCCCTCTTCACCATCCAGGCCTCAGTGGTTGCACTAATTGCACCTGGACAGAAGGACATGTAACCCCACCCTCCAACACCGACCCCCTTCGCACCTCCGCACACACACTGACTCCAGCCGGCGGCTCTGGCCCCCTAGCTGTCGCCCTGAGCCAGCCCACTCACGCGCTTGTATTTTGGATCCTTGCTCCCAGCTTGGAGCGGCTCTACTTGGCTGCTTCTGCTCTCTGTGTGAAATTCCTGAAAAGGGTGCGAGATAGAGACCTACTACTCTGTCTGCTTTTGGCTCCTAGGGCTTCTAGATCCTCTGCCCAATTCCCAGAAGATGAGTCCGCTCCCCGTTTCTTCAGGCACAGTCCTTCTCAGACATGACACCCACAGCCTTGGGCTGATTCTGTCTCTGACCTACACACCTCACAACCTCAAGGGAGCTGTCACTTCTGCTAGTAACATACTTGTGTGCCCCTTCTCCAATCCCCTGTTTTTCTTCCTCTTGTCTCTCTCTTTCATCTCTCCACTTACTTCCTTCTTCTTCATCTTGACTTTAATCTTGAAAATGCTTCCTCCCTATAATTTTTAGCCATTTCCCATCTCTGTCTCGCTTGCTTATCTGCACCTTTTATGCAATCTCTGTTCATTAATTCCTCTCTTTTTAGCTCTGTCTCTTTCCCCTTTCTATCTTTAACCTTTTGTATGAATTGCTTTTTACCTCTCCCATCACGTCTTTTTTATGATTTTGGATAAAGGCAGGGGACTACAAACCTGTTTTGTGACCTTGGACTTAGTAAGCATTTTCCAAGTGTTAGATGTGTACATAGGTTACCTTTTATTCATTGCCATAATCCACTGCTATGATTCCCATTTTTCATATGAGGAAACTGCGATCAGGAGGTCAGGAATATGAAGGGACTTCTCCAAGGTCACACGGCTAATAAGGTGAAGAGCTGAGATTTGAACTCCAGGCTTCAAGGCCTTGGCTGTTTCTCTGAAACCACACTGTCCTCAGTGACCTTGGGAAACCCCACCCATCAAAGAGGCAAATCTGTTTGAACACAGTTGGATTTGCTTTGGTGGGGAAGTTTGTACAGTATGCTTTCCCTGTTTCCATTTACTAATCTGTGAACCCAACAGAATCTGGCCTTTTGAGTCTCCTGATTCTAAACCATCTCCTGCCTCTCTGATGCCTGCTCCAGTTCATTTACTCCTCCAAAATATGTCACCCTGCCTCCCTCAGTCTCTCCTTTGTACCCTTACAATCCACCACTATCCTCTGCAATAGGGCTTTCTGATTCTCTATGCCCCTTTCTTTAAATATGCTGACATAGTCCATTTATAGAAGTGCACACCAGGAAAAAAGGGCTCCCTTATGTAAGGCAGAGTCTGTGCAAGTCCTTCATGGACCTCTGGTACAAAAGCCTGTCAAATGAGACCAACACTTTCATTCATTCATTCCCCACCAACTATCCAGGGTGCCTACCAGGCGCTATATGGAGACACAGAGAAGGATAAAGCAGCCTCTGCCGTTGGAGAGCTTATGATGACTGCGGGTGGGGGATTGTGTGCAGGGAGGAGATGGGCACAGAAATATCTCAGGTACCAGGCAGGCAAGCTGGCAGACAGACATGTGCTTCCTGTATGAGGTGCTTAGAGAAACCAAGAGAAAGCTTCCCAGAGGCAGTGCCATGGGAGTTGAGCCACAAAGGATTAGTAGCACGGGGGTGGACATTCCAAGTTAAAGCTGGAAGTTGACATAGTTTGCAACTGCTTAGCATCCTAGTGAGTCCCTTTCCTACATCAGAAGGTGCTTCATCTTATGAGGCCCAGCCCACGTCCCGACAAGAAGCTAAAATTTCTAGAATTTTCTCAGCCTCCACTGCAGCTAAAGCTTGGGCACATGACACAGACTTCACCAGTCAGAGTCACCCACCTGGGAAGGAAGCTGGAATCTGGCAGAATCCAACAGGGACCAAAAGGGCAACAGCTGGGGCAGTTACATCTGGGTTCCGTTGCTAGTGGAAATGATTCTGACAGCAGTGTCATCAGTGTCAACAGTGTGAAGTGCCATATTTATGTTTGGCTACAGTTGCAACAATGTCTTTGCCAGGCCTGGTCTGTGCCCTGATTTGGAGTGGAGCTTTCGACTCATGGACTTTAATCCCTACTGAGGATTGTAAGTAGTTTAATATAACTTAACTGAATTCTGAATTCGGTTCATACTTAAAGTATTCAGAATTGGTTTCCTTTGCCTGCAACTGAGACTTACCCCTGAGAACACAGAATGTGGAAACAAACAGTGGGCAAAACTTAATGAAGTGAAAGGGAGGAAGTTCAGTGAGGGGGAGAGATAGTGATTGAAGATAAGACAGAAAAGGCAGGCAAGGAGTACTGATTTTATTTAGGGGGTATTGACAAAACTGGAATGACCGCAGGGAAAGAACTCATATTTCTGAACACAAGCTCTGTGGCTTCAGAACTTTATGTAGCATATCCATCGATGAATGGTGACCACTCCTGTCTGAAGGTGGATGTAAGGCTTCAGAAATAATTAAGCAAAGCGCTTAGCACATGGTAGGTGCTCCATAAATTGTAACTATTGCTTTGATGTAGCAATATCTGGAGTAAGGCTTTTTATCCCAATTTGATAGATTTGAAATCTGAGGCTTGAGAACACTATGAAAGTTCCTTCCATCATGTAGTTATCAAGTGTTGGTACCCAGGATGGCCTGGCTCTCAAAGTCTTGCACTGTCCATCATGGCATGTACCCTTGTGGTGCTGGCCCTGCTCCCGGTACACCACGACTTCCCTGCTCACACTCTAATCCTCTGTTGTTTGGGCTCTGGCTACCTTTCTGCCCCTGAGACTCTCTCTTCCTCTTCCCTTTTCTCTCTTTGTTAGTTACTTCCCTTACTGATTTAACTAGTTACATGTCATTGTTGATTTATTCTCCTCTAGAGTTCCCTGTACCCCATCTCTGGCTCCACTGATCTGAAATTCCTTTTCATTCTAACACCTTCCCAATCCTCCTAGTAAATACTCCCTGTCCGTTCATCTTTTATCTTTGCCTTTCTCCCTAGTTTTTTCTTTTCTTTTTTCTCCCTCTTCTCCATAATCTATTCCATTTTTGCAAAATCCTTTCTATTCATACCACCTAATTGATGCAGCTTAGTGTAGTCAAAAAATATTGGAGCTTGTGAGGCTGCCCAGGCTTTGGCTCAGACATCATTTCTTGCTGTTTGTCTATTGGGTCAAGTCACATAATAGCCCCTACTAAACCTTTCCTTTTCTCAGTTGTGAAATGAGGGAAGTAATACCTACATCTCAGACTCATTATGGGAATTAAATGAGATTATGTGTATGAAAATGTTTAGCACACGTGAGGTTCTCATGAATGTGATAAGTAAATGCAAGAAAAAGAGCCTATGTATCTCACCCACTGTTTCCCGCTCTGGGCTCAGGTCATATAATCTCCACCTTTACCCCTCGATTCTAACCATGTTGATTTCTGTTCTGTTCCTGGAATATTTTGAGTTCTTGTTTCCCCGGAGTCTCCCCTCTCCCTGAAGGGGTCGGCCCCTGGTCTTCACTCGCTGTTTTTCCATAGTCTGCTGAGTCTGGCTAATAAAGCACTTTCCCTAAGATGACCACCTACCCACTCTCAATTGCCCACACTCTGTCTTCCTTTTATGTCCTTTCATATCTACTTACAGTTTTTTAAATCACATCCATTTGATCTTTCAAAGTTGTTCATTTGTTAGTGTATTTTATTGATGTTTTTTCTCCACTAGACTGGGAGATCTCAGATATCAAAGACTAAGCGTGTCATGGTCACCACTGTGCACACACAGGCTAGCTCAGTCACCTACACAGGGTAGAGGCACAAAATAAGCATTTGCTAATGATCACATGTTCATTGAATTCTTCCTCTGAGAAAGGCCCTGGTCATACTTCTGCAGAGGATAAAATGACCATCCCTTTTACACTTTACAATTCAAACCTCCCCGTCTTCCCTCTGTCTCTCTGTCCATTCCTCCTTCCTTTTTTTCTTCCCCCTTTCTTTCCAGGTTCCCTTGCCAGTGACTCAAGTAATTTTTTTTTCCGCTATTTTGGGCTGGGGCTGGGTTTGAACCCACCACCTCCAGCATATGGGGCTGGAGCCCTACTCCTTTGAGCCACAGGTGCTGCCCATGACTCAAGTAATTTTTAAACAGTCTTTCTCCTTTAAGCCTTCAGGTAATCTCTAAGACACAAATAAACTCCAATTCAGTAAAAGAGAGTGTTATTTTCCATTCCATCTCTGCTGTATCTAACCTCCATCTTCCATCAATTCTTTTCGTAGTCACTGATTTCCACCATTTGTTTTCTCTCGTTTCAATCATCACCTTCTCTGTAACTCACGTCGTCCTTTTAATCCAGCTTCACTCTCTGCAGCGTGTTGACTCCCTTCGTCACTCAGCATAGCCTTTCCATCCCTACAACCACCTTCCTTCAAACACCGTGTTGGGCTTAACACTGCCACCCACACCTCTGCATCCTGACCGCTGCCCAGCCCAGCTCCATCCACTGGTTTAGGATCAATGACAGTATTAAGGTCAATCTTGAAGCTTTCTTTTTATTGCTGCTGGATCCTAAATAGACCACTGTAAATACATTTGTTTCTGTTGTCTATTTTGTTGACTCCGAAACCTCTTCTGGTGATGTAAGTTTAAATTCTTGTCTCTACTGCTTAGCCAGTTGGCTAATTTTTAGTGAGGCTTGTAACCTTTCAGCCTTTCCCTCCTTTCCTGTAAGTGTGGATGATGGGAAAACTGAACGAGCCAGCAGTGTAAATGGACGTGCCCAGTGCTGTCTGGCTCACAGTAGGCCATCAGAGTAGGGGCTCCTTTCTGTCTATTTATTTGGTCCTCCTGCAGCCTCTGTCTCTTTACTTCCCTCTCTTTTTCTCATTTGCATTTTCAGAACATTTCCACTATGTCTCATTTAAAGCAAACTTTTTACCACTGTCTCTAACTTCTCTTTCATGAAAAATGAAGGAATATTTTAATCACCACTGTCGTTCTTCATCTCTACTTGCATCTGTTTGACTGATTTCTGCTTCAACCCAGTACTTCTCTGACTCTTTCCCTTAACAATTCTCAAATTTATTATCTTTTCTCTCTGGCTCACACCTTTCACTACCTCCCACTTTCCCTGTCCCCGGTCCTCTAAATCAACCCCTTCTTTGTTCCCTGATTTACTGCAGTCATTTCATATCCTTCTTACAGTCCAAATCCTCACGATGCTCCTTGAAAGTCTCTTTCCTCATTCATCCTTTTACATTTTCTTTCTCAAGTCCACTCATCTTTAATTCATCCCCATCATTCCTTTGCTTGAACCCACGTCTCTGTACCTCTTTGCCGACTTAATCACTTAACCTGTTCGTGTTTCCTTCTTCCTTTGTTACACTTGTCATCTTTCATCATTAACACATATTAAGTGGTGATGTTTCTTTGGACCTCTTCTTACAAATCCCAATACTGGTGTATTTTCAGCACCCTCTCTTTAGGCCCCATGGCCTCTAATTCCTCTCTAGAACTGTTTCTCTCTGGGACCCTGCTTTAGTTGGAATTAAAAAAAAATTTTTTTTAAGTCCTGCAGTATCTGCTCTGTATTTATTCAAGCTGAACTGCTAACCTAGTATATTCAAATGTATATTACTGATGAAAAGTGCAAGCTTTATTTTCAGCTATACAGTACTAGGTCATTTTCCTTTCTGCACCACATTATTTCCATTATTATATTTTGAATCAGTAAAGGCAATGTCAGCATAGAGTCACTATTTCCACCACATTTACTAAATGCCTACTATGTGTTAAATACAATCTGCTGTTTTGCTCTTATTTAATTCTTACAAGTCTGAATTTGGACTTTCTGATTCCTGCTTTACACATTAAGCGGTTTCTAATTCCTGCTTTGCATGTCAAGCGGTCGAAATGCATAGCAAATATACAGACCACAACACGCTGGCGAGTCACATTGAGTAAGGTCCTTCCAACGTTTTTGCGTGGAGACAATATAGTGCAAGACTTATGAGATTCCCACTTGAGAACAGGGATAACAACCAGCTTGCACGAGTGTTAGTTAATATTTGTCTTCCCTTCTAAATTATATTTTCTGTGAGGACAGATATTCTACTATTCCTGTTCCCCTCTGTCTGATATGCATTAAGCTATCAGTGATTATTGCTAAAGAAAGAAAGAAAGAAAGAAAGAAAGAAAGAAAGAAAGAAAGAAAGAAAGAAAGAAAGAAAGAAAGAAAGAAAGGCAGGTTAAAAGCACAATATCTTGCACAAAACAACACTGGTTTTGAATTTCAGCTCTGCCATGTAATAAATGTATGACCTTGAATGGAGTAGGGAGGAAGCAGGTATCTCCTATCAGTCTGCATCTTTCAACCTTGTTCATGTAGGCTATTGTATTCATGTTGTTTTTAATTTTTTCTAATATTATTTAGCAATCCTCAGAGCCAGGCAAACCAGGGTTCAAATCCCAGCTTTCCTTCTAACCAGCTTTGATGCTTTTGTCAAGTTACCTGTCTCTTCAAGTATTATATTTCTTGATCTGTAAAATGAAAATGATACTACTTCCTTACTATATTCAAGGGCAAGTTCTACATGGCTGATAACCAGGGCTGAAACCTTAATACTGCCTGCTTTCAAGTCCTCTGCATTTTTTACTATACCAAAGGTCTATTGTCCTGGCTTCCAACTCAAAACACTCCTTTCATATATTTCCTCCCACTATCTTTAGGAGTTTTATATAAAGCTAACTTCCAGAACCATGCCCAGATGTTTCTCAGGAAGGTGGAGGCCAGCCCCCACTCCTGACCCACTTGCCAGGCCGTATTTGATGACTGTTATATGATAATCTGCATATTCAGCGAAGCTGGGATTCTGCAGGTTCCCTATGACTCCAGAAGATACATCCTCACTCCACCCCATTGTAAGAGATTTTCAGTGAAATCTATAGGAAGTTTGGGGGATATCGTTCTTCCCTGACCTGGTGCATTTTTTTTTAGTGAGGCTCTAGTCTACAAAGGAAAAAAATATGCATATCTAAAGTCAAAGACCTTTCTTTCTTTTCTCTTGCCCCCTCTTCACCCTCCCACTTTTTCTCCTTTTTTTGCATGGAATACTGTTTTCTAGGCATAGGGATAACAACAGTGAATGAGACTTAAAATGATCCCTGCACTATGATCTCATAGTCAAATCAAAAGGTAGACAAACATGAATAATTAAAAATAAATCTCTGATTGAAAGGTTTGAAATGTGCTATGCTGAAAAAGAATATTGTCCTACAAAACAGAATAATGAGAGGGATAATAATTTATGTCTGCAGGCCAGATAATGCATCTCTGAAAAAGTCACCATTAATTGGAAACAAGCAAGGCCCCATAAGAGTTGTTATGGCAAAGCAGGGTCCTGTGGGAATGCCAGGCAGAGGAAGCCACAGCATGCAAGGCCCTTAGAGAGGATGAATGTGGAAAGTTCCAGGAACCAAACACTTGAAGTTAGTATGGCTTCAAGAGAGACTTGAGAAGGAAGATTAGACAACAATGAAATGGATCTTAGAAAGTCAGTATGGCTTCAATTATTCAGACCTATGCAGGCCAGGTAATGAGTTTGGATTTAATTCTAATTTAAGTGGGAAGCCACAGGCACTTTTAAGTAAGGGTACAGCATGGTCAAAAATACATTTCTTTTTTTGAGACAGAGTCTATGTTGCCCTTGGTAGAGTGTCGTGACGTCATAGCTCTCAGCAATCTCAAACTCCTGGCCTTAAGTGATTCTCTTGCCTCAACCTCCCAACTAGCTGGGACTACAGGTGCCCACCACAACCCCTGGCTATTTTTGTTGTTGTTGTTGCAGTTGTCATTTTTGTTTTAGCTGGCCTGGGCTGGGTTCAAACCCGCCAGCCTTGCGGTGTATATGGCAGCATCCTACCATTGAGCGACAGGTGCCACCCCCAAAATACATTTTTAAAATGCTACTTTGACTTTAGATAGAGAATTCAAGAGAGAATGGGGGACTTTAACTTGGAGCCTTCCCCAGCTTTCCATGTGTAAATCTCCCCAGCAGCGGTTCTCAACCTGTGGGTCACGACCTCTTTGTAACAACGAAAATACATCCTGCATTTCAGATATTTACCTTACGATTCATAACAGGAACAAAATTACAGTTATGAAGTAGCAACAAAAATAATTTTATGGTTGGGGGTCACCACAACATGAGCAACTGTATTAAAGGGTCACGGCATTAGGAGGCACAAGGAAGGTTGAGAACCACTGCTTTCCAGGATGAAAACTGGCCTCCAACCTACCAACCTACCCCCACAAACATGAGGCCTGTCGTTTGCTCATTATCTCCACTGAAGACTGGACCTACTTTGATGACTAATAGCCTACACTGATTTATATTTTCTTATTGACTCAAATTCCATATTCTGGGGGAGTGACATGAAACAAGTTTTATGAAAATTTTCCAAGTATCTGAAGCATGTTATCTTTTCCTCCCTTTCAAAAAATGACCGTCCTCGTCAGCTGCCTCCAGTATTTTCTGCCTACTTATTAAACAAACAAATGAAAAGCAATAATTACTGACCACTCGCATTTACATTGAATTCTACTACATTCATCGTCATGACATTTGATTTCCACACAGCCTTGTGAGCTAGCAGGACAGGAAATTTTAGCCGCAGTTAACAAGTAGACAGAGGAACATTCAAAGATATAATTTGCCTAAGTGATAGAATTGGGTTTCAAGTTTCATAACTCTTATTTTAATCTTCTTTTCACCCTAGAGTTAAAATAAAGCATAGATGGAGTATAATCTCATGGGTTCTGGTATCATTTTGATTCTCGAAGTTCAAATTCTGATATCTGATATCTGATATCTGCTGACTCTGATATCTGCTATGTGACCTTAGGAAAATTTAACCTCTCTGAACTTTGGTTCCTTAGAGAACAACAAGAGTACCTATGTCACGGAGTTAGATGAAGTGAGCTAACAGATTAAAAGCATGAAGCAAAGTGTCTAACATGTATTGATAACAACTATATAATCAATAAATACTTGCTATTACCAGCATCGTCAACCATCTTGGTCAAAAGCAACAATAGTGATAGAAAAGGTGGTGAAGGTTTGATGTAAGGTAGCTTACCTTAGAATATTAACTCTGCCACAAAGTTGTGAACAAAGTGTTTGATCAGCAACCTCATCCTTCATCTGTAAAATGGGCACAATCATAGCTAGCTCACAGAGTTGTTGTGAAAAGTAAACTCAACAAATAAGAGAAATTGCCTAGCATCAAAAACTATGTAATTGATAAATGTTCATTTCTTTTTTCTCTGCTTTGATTTAACATCATTCACCCTGGAAAGACTTCTCTGATACCTTAGGCTGGATTAGGTACTTCTCTCTTTGTTCTTAGCACCTTATACTTACCTGGAGCTACATTTAAAGTATGTGCTTATCTGTCTCCACTTTTACACTGGAGCTGGTTGATATGCCAGGTACTGGTCTAAGCACTTTGGAAATAATGAAAAATTTAATCTTCATATGAACTCTGTGAAGGAGGTATAGGATCATCCTTGTTCATATCATTAAGAAATAAGGCAAGTGTTGTCCGTCCGGGTTGCAAGGCTGGCATACAGAGGTTACTCACCTATTCCTTCTTGTTGGATCACTAAAGATGCCATCCCCTGAGTGTGAGAACTCTCATCACTCCTTCCTCCAAAGAACTCACCCATTCATCATAATTTCCATATCAACGTTTTCTCCATCACAGCCAAATCACTGACTGATTGACAGATTTCCATTACCCAAGTGTAAGCTTTAAGAGGAAAAGGATTTTCCCTATTTGGTGTCCTGCAGTGTACCCAGCTCTTAGGTTAGTCCCTGACACATAAAATGTCCTCAGCCAGTATTTGTTGAATAAATCATAAAGTGCATGCTTTTGTGAATTACTGGATTTATTTTGTAACTTAAAAACGTAACTGTATATTCTTACATTCTTGTAAAATTGAATAGCATTTTAAACTGAAGGTGGGTCAGAGACCAGTGATACTGTAGGGATTGGGAGAGAGCATCCCCTTCTCTTCTGCACTGAGTGAGTCTTCTGGACTCCCAACAGCATCTCTTCTGTCTGAGCAGTTGGCCAGCAGGTGAGGAGACACCCCCCCCCTTAGAAGGCAGGAGGGCTTTCTGCTCAAAGTGACAAGATGGGAAAGCAGGAGGAAGCTGCACAGGAAGAGATATACTGCCGTCATGGCTTTAAGCCTGAGGTTGAGATGCCCACTAAGATTCACTGAGAAAAAATAATACTTGAAAAAAGTGTAATGTCTAGTATTTATCACCTCGGTCGACTGGTAGTTTATTCTCCTTGACATCTATGGAGATTCTTAGGAACTAATATATTGTCTAACACCTACCCTGCTACCAATGCATGAGGTGCACCTTTTTTTTTTACTTAGCTTTCATTCTCATGTTATTCTTTCATTAATTTTTGTTGCTTTAGTATTGTATAACCTATTAGCATAATACTTAAGTTCCCAGACAACCTTTCTGATTTACTCTCTGTTTTTCTTCCCATAACCTATGCCCTCATTAAAATAAATGCCCTTACTATTCCCTGTACACTTTCCAAATTCTGTCTCAATTATTCTTCCCAGGCCAGCATTCTGCATGCACACATAGCAGCCATATTTCAGGATATTATTTTTTTTTCCTTTTCATTTTGAAATGGGCCTCGTTCTATTGCCTGGGCCAGAGTGGCATCATCATAGCTCACTGTAGCCTCAAACTCCTGGGCTCAAACGATCCTTCTGCCTCAGCCTCCTGAGTAGCTGGGGCTACAGGCACTCAGCACCATGCCTGGCTAATTTTTTCAATTTTTCTTGGTAGAGATGGGGTCTCACTATGTTTCTCAGGCCGGTTTCAAATTCCTAAGCCTCAAGGGGTCCTCCCACTTCAACTGCACAAAGTGCTAGTATTACAGGTAGGAGCCACCATCCCCAGCTCAGGACTATTTTTATTTTCATTACATCCTTGGTATGTATTATGACATGTAAATGACATGTACTACATGTCATTATTTCTTATATAATTTATTTATGCAATTGCTAATTTTGATCACATGTGTTATTGTAGTAAAGGCTGCGATGTTTTAGGTTTTTGTCCAGAAAATATTCACTCCCTTCCTCCTCTCACTTTTTCAGAGCTCACTGATTTTGAGCTTGGCCATGCGACCTGCACTGGCTGGTGAGATACCACCATTACCATGAAAGACATATGTTCTGCCTCACCAGCTAGTCCATGCATGAGAGCAGACCTGGACCTAGCTTGCTGTTTGATGACAAGCCTAGCCAATCCAGTCTAAGTCGCCAGATTCCCCAGCCCACCTTCTAATTTTGAATGAAAATAAATAAGCCACTGAGAGCAGGCAGTTTCATTACACAGCATTATTGTGGCAACAACTGACTGATACACAATCTTAATTTCTCTTTTGTACTCCGAGTTTCTTGAAACTGCAAACCATGATTCATCTTTCTTTTTACTCAAGCAAAGTTCTAAGGTATAATCCTAATGCATATTTATGGAGCAAATGAACAGATGAATAAATGAATGAATAAAGAGCTCTAGAGAGAGATTCAAGATCCAGGGAGGCTAATGTACTCATTAGCTCAACAAGAATTTATTTAATGTGCATTTTGTGTCAGGTATCATGCTCAAAAAAAAAAAAGTATTCAGTGGTAAACAAACTGAGCCTGGCCTCTCGATGCTACTTGGTGGTTTGGGAAAGCTTCAGAACTGGGGATTGATAATGCAGTCAATGTGCAAACTCTGATTATCCTTGAATCATATGCGAGGGCACCAAAATAATCAGAGAAGTGATAATGGATAGAAAAGAGCAGAAAGATACCTCTCTCACTGCTGATTTCTATTATCTCAGGTTAGGCGCAAATCCCAGACAGATGGAAGGCATTTGCATTGGATTGAAGGAAATGAATTGGTAGAAGCTGGCCCACGGGGTAAAATAAAAATCTTTGGGGTATTGGGAGGTCCTTTTCTGATTGCTGACTGACACCTCTGTCCCTTTCCACTGTTATGGAGAGGCCATTAGCATGCTAAGTCTAAATGTTATCATCTGTGAATCAAAAGCCTCAATCCAGGATGCCCAGATCCAACAGTGTGCCCTCAATGTCCAACAAGAACTCTGCTTGAACCTCGATAAAAAATCCCTATGTGTTCCCTTTTGGGAACGTTTCCTGATTATTAAAGATTTCTGTCACACTCTCTTGTCTACCTGCTCACTCCAAGGGGTGGATAAGGTAGCTAGTGGCCAATATCTTCTCTTTCCCAGTGGAAGGAGTTCCAGGAATTGGAAGATTAGTGCAGAAATTTCTAAATCATGGAAGGCATCAACAGAGCCAAGAATTAAGTTTAGCTTCTCTTGTCCTGGATATCAGCCACTGGGGAGCAAAACTCATCCAACATGTGCTTTAATATCACCTAAGATTCTGTTAGTTTGTTTGTATCTGTGTTTTGGACGAACAGGTGGTTTGGACAGATGGACTAACAGAAACCATTTGCAGGGCTCAAAGGATGACACTTGAAACAAAATGCATGGCTCTTTCCAAAACTAGCAACTTCCAGCCTGAAAGAACATGTTGGGATGTTTTACCCCTTTAATAAGGACAGTTTCCATGTATAAACACACGCTAATGAGGGTGACAACCACAAGGAAATAAATGTTTAGGTCAATTTGGGCAGGGATCTATTTTCTGATCACTATGCCACTTAAATCTGATAACGCATGCACAGCAGTTAATACAATCTTTGGCATATGGCAGTGACAACAAAAGAATAATAGTACTATTTACTGAGTACCTACAATATACCAAGCAGTATGCTAAATGCTGTGAAAGTCTCATCTGAATTAGCTCTTTCAACAAGGAAGAGTGAAGAACTAGGAACTAAGAGTATTTTCATTTTACATGTGTAGAAGGTAAAGCTCAGAAAGATGAAATTTGCTGTCTGGAGTCACACTGCCAGTGCTGGGGCTGGGATTTAATCCCATGAGCTCTTACTCCAGAGCTCCTGGTTACAACCACTACTTTGTACTCTCATAATTAGGGCTAAACATACAATAATGAAAGCTAGTACATATCATCATTGCCATCATTATTCTCATCACTTACTAAAATCAAAATCATCATTATTATGTGACCTAACAAAAAAAGTCATCAAAGGAGAAGTTGTTTTCTGGAGTATTATAACTAAAAGGAACTGCTGATTGAAATGTAAAGATGTGCATGTAAGTGTGGCTGTTGAGGTCAAAGGGAAGGGAAAGGTCCATACAGTCCAAAGGACTTTACCACCCAGTAGCCTAGGCAAGGTAGTCCCCAAGTCGATTGAAACTGGAATGCAGTGGATTAGGTTATGGCCCCA
>CAUYRH010059688.1:0-22503 GCA_963574655.1 Perodicticus potto | reverse complement strand
TCAAGCTGTCACCCTGGATAGAGTGCCGTGGCATTACAGCTCACAGCAACCTCCAATTCCTGGGCTCAAGCGAGTCTCCTGCCTCTGCCTCCCAAGTAGCTGGGACTACAGGCGCCCGCCACAACGCCCGGCCATTTTTTGGTTGCAGCCACCGTTGTTGTTTGGCAGGCCTGGGCTGGATTCAAACCCGCCAGCTCAGGTGTACGTGGCTGGCGCCTTAGCCCGTTGAGCCACCGGCGCCGAGCCACTCAATTAAATCTTAATTGAGGTTAGGTACCACTGTGGCTCACACCTGTGATCCGAGCACTTTGGGAAGACAAGGCAGAAAGATCACCTAAGGCCAGGAGCTCAAGACCACCTTGGACAACATAGGAAAACTCTGCCTCTACAAAAAATAGGAAAAAAAATTAGCCAGGCATGGTGACACAAATGTGTAGTCTTGGCTACTGAAGAGGCTAAGACAGGAGGATCTCTTGAGCCCAAGAGTTTGAGGTTGCAGGAGCTGAAATAATACTACTACATTCAAGCTCTGACAACAGAGCGAGACTCTGTCTCAAAAAAAATTTAAAAAAAAAAAGCCCTTTAATTGAACAGTATGTATCAGACACCATGTTACCACCAGAGAGATGAAATATGAAAGAAAACTACAAATGTATATGATGCAAGTATAGGTTCAGTTATCCTTCAATATGGCTGCTTAAGGCAATAGGATGAGGTTATCTTTCACTGAGAAAGTCAAGATTGTCAAGCACAAATGCCATCTTCACATCCACTTTGCTTCTAGCTCAAGGAAAGGGATGTCCCTTTTATTCAAGAGTAACCCATCCTCCCTGAACTGAGCCACTCCCTGTTCTTCTGAGACCTGCACCGCCCCCTTTCTTATGAGTTACCAACCACCCCATCACCTTTCCTGTAAAACCAGAGTTACTCAAGAACCAATATTTCCTATCTCCACTTCCTTTTTCCATCCCCTCCTCAGTTCAGTACAGTCTGGCCTTTGCCTCAAGCACCCACTGAAATTGCTCTTACTAGTAACCACCAAACTCTGAGACCAGGTCAGGTGGATCCTTTCTAGACTTGATTTGATTTGACCGCTGTGGTTTCTAGCACCACAACCCCGATTCCCTCAAATGCTTTCTCCAGTCTCTGGGAGCCCAGCTCCTCCTGGTTTTCCTCCTGCCTCTGGCTCTTGTCTTCTGCCTTCTGGGCTCTGCTTGTTGTCTGCCCCTGAGTAGTGGTATTCTCCAAGGGCCCACTTTTCTTCCGCTCACATTTGCTGGATGAGCTGATTCCTTCCCGTGGCTTCAGCTGCCATAGGGATACCATGGCTCCCAGACATGCCTCTTCAACCTAGGACTCTCAACCCTATTGCCTACTATTAATCTTCACTTAACTGTTCCTCAGGCATCACAAAAACATCAACATAATTGATCTCAACTCCTTTCTCCCCAAACCTTCATCCCTGGAAGCATCTCAGTGAATGATACCAATTAAGCCCTCAGAAACCTAAGAGTTATTTGAGACTTGTCTCCTCTCTTGGGCCCATATCCAGTCGGCCAGTGAGTCCTATCAGTCTGGCCTTTTGCGTCTTTCTAACATCTGCACCTTCTTGCCATCCCCTGTGTCACTGCTATAGATCTGTTGTTCTTCCTCCTGGATGTCACTGCGCCTGCCTCTTCACTGATCCCTGGTCTCATGCTCATCCTGTCCAGGCCACTACCACTCGTGCTTTCTAAAACACTCATCTAATTGTCTCACTTCAGTGCGTAAAATCCCCCACGATTTCCCACATCCTCAGGATGAACTCCAAGCTAACTAGCATGCTGTACGCAACGCACCCAGCCCACCAAGGGCACTTCTCCAGCCCCTGTCACTTCACATCTCCGTTTCACACCTACACTTCAGCACTTCTGGACGATTTATAGTTCCCCAAACAGGCCACTCTCCCTCTCCTTTCCATGTATTTGCAAATGCTTCTGCCTTTTCTCTGGCTCCTTTTCTTCCTATTTTGAAACTCACATTCTTCCCTCTCCCTCACCTAGCTCAACTAACTCATATTTGGATGTCAAAAGCCACCCTATCTGGGAAGCTTTCCTTTAAGTTCCTGGTTCTCAGGGCACCCTACGTATGTCACCACACATGTGCTATTGTGCACACATTTTTGCTGTTGTTGCTGTTGGTCCATGTTTTCTACTAGAGTTCCTGGAGAGCAGGAGCTATATATATATATATGCTAAATGTTTTGCAGAGTGTCTGGTATACAGTAAATAATAAACATTGACTAAATAATAGCAAACTCTATGATATTGTTATCAAGCCACAATTACAATTTATTTCACTTTATTTTGCACCACTTTAAATATCCTGAATGCTTCTTCAAGAAGAAAGATCATCTGAATTTCTAAATCGTTGAGCACATCATGTTAAACACGAGCATATACAAACGCATTGCTGCATTAGCCACAAGACTGACGCAACGTGAAGACAGATGTATAAGGCGTGACCTGGTGGTTCTCTCCCACTCCTTATGTCTGCGTCTCTTCAGAGAACAGTTTTCTAAACAAAGAAAGAAGTAGCTTGATTGAACTGCGCCTTTCCATGGCTTATGCCAATCATTGCTTTGGGCTCTGAGAGTCCCTTGTTCCTCTGCACTAGCGCTCTACTTTCCTCTGCTCAGAAGCGCCTCTGAAATGTTAGCAGACCTGAATATGGGGACGGGCAGGCAGTCCCGGACTCACCAGAGTCCTTTATCTTACCCATCTCTGCCTGTCACACCAACAGAAAGAAGACTGCCGGAGACCCTACGGGGACTCTGCTCAAGAAACCACAGTACCTTGCAAGCCCGCAGTTCTCCCAAGAAGGAATCATCGTTATCTAACGTAGGGTGCTGGAAAGGGTCCCGGGTGGGAGGCATGGTTAAATGGTCAACTAGACCTTCTTATGAGGGATGCGAGGTCAATGCAACCGCAGCTCAACCTCGCGGGCAGAGGATCCTCGGTTCCAATTGTTAGGAACTTCCAGTTGCGGTTGCCTGGCAACTACCCGGCCGTCTATGACCCCGATGAATTCCCTTCAAGAGGGGCGCCACCTAGCGGTTGAACTCGGGAGGCCGCTCGGGGGGAAGTTGCTGGGAATACCCTGGAACCCTGAATTCGCGCCCCTGAGCCTCAGTTGAAAAGCGCTGGCCGCCTACTGTACAAGACTTCTGCGAAAGACTTAAACTGAGGAAAGACGTCCTAAAAGATGACCTAGAAATTTCCTTATCCCTCTCACATAACAAAAGGCTTTCCTATTTTCAAAGCAGTGTAAGAATGAGGATATCAAGAGACCAGCGAGCCCAGGAGTCGTAGTTGGAAAATTGCCATCTAAAGCAAACTCGGTTTAACTATACGAATTTTAGGGCTTCCCTTAGAGTCAGTTGTGAAAACACGGATGGATTTGGCGGGATGGAAGTGAGATTTCCGGGAGCGGTTTTGGTGGGAGGTAACACGGCCTGGAGCCGCTCTTGTAGGCGACAAGTTTGGAGGGGAGAGACGGCTCTCCACCTTCTATCAGTTCACACGTCGCATATGCAGAATCAGAGATGCTTATAAATGGCCCCCGGCCCGAAAGGGCAGTAGAAAGCTGGAATTCGTCGGCAGTGGTTTGGAGAATGTTTCCCCCGCGTTCTTCACGCGAGCCCTGGATCCGCCTGTTGGGTCGGTTGCACCCCGCGGGCGCGCGCACTCCCACGCTTCGCGCGCCAGCGGTGGCGGCTGCCATGGCGACCGGCAGGTGAGCGGCAGAGGCGCGCGTGGTCCCTGCCGCACCCGCGCGGGGCGAAAGAGGAGGCGGTTGTCAAGGCGACGCGGGTGGGAGGAGGAAGGATGGGCGGCCTTGGCGTAGCCGCCGGGAGGTGACTGAAGCGAGCCCAGCCCCTTGCATCCTCCCCCTGGGTACCTCCCTCCCCCTTTTTTCCGCCTGCTGCCCCAGAAGCTGCGGCCGAAGCACCTGAGCCGCTACTGCCGCTCACTCAGGGCAACGCTATGGCTGAGCCCGGGCACGGCCAGCAGCCCTGTGCCAGAGGCAGGGGAAGGAACGAGAGGCACACGTTCCGGCTTCTGCGGCTGCTGCTCTGGGCTGGGACCGCCTTCCAGGTGACCCAGGGAACAGGACCAGAGCTTCACGCCTGCAAAGAGGTACTGCCACCCCCTGACCTGACCTCGCTTAGGTCACAAAAATACTGGATCCGGGCAGAGAACCTTGGGGCCCGGCGCAGACGGTTTCAGAGGCCACGGAGTTTAGGTTTCTTTGGGGATGAAGCGTGGGGGGAGGAAGAGGAGCAGACTGGCGTCATGGGGAGGCCAGTCCGCTGAAGGACTCCTGAAGTAGATCATCCTCACAGCTTGGGGTGCTGAGCTCAGCGAGAAATGTCCCACCTCCAAGAGGAGGAGTGACCTGGGCAGCTGGACTCAGAACTGGGAGGAAGAAGACTTGAGTTGTTTTCCACCTGGGCTGAAATTACCTTAAAAGTGGCTGACAGCAAATGACTAGGTACAGAGAAGGAAAGTAGAAAAAGGAGAGTAGTGGGATAAGAAAGGTGTTCGGAAGGCCAGCAAAAGTAGCAGAGTGAAGTGGGATTCCCCGTGGTTTTTACCATGGCTTCCAGCAACACAGTGTCAAGGTGGGAGAACTGTGAGACGGTAGGGTCCCATCCGCCCTCCCGTTGCTCAGGATCGTAGTTACCTCGCAGGCTGCTAAATGTGGATCCTCGTCACAGCTTAGCCTTTTCCCAGCACACTTTGTTTAGTGTGCGTACCTGAAAGCACATGACCCACGTTTGTGCTGATTTGGAGTTCTTTAATATCTCATTTTCTACCAGTCTCTACTCTTATCTGGACTTCAGCTAACATATGTCTTAACAGAATTCAGACAATAGGTAGTGTCTTCCAACAAAAAAAATGTCTTTTGACAAACCTTTTAGGAGGGGCACAAAAAGGTTGTTCAGAGTGATAAAATTAAGTAGTTTCTATATTATTGAAATAACCATATTTTGTTGTGCTCTGAGTAACCTTTTCTAACCATATGACAGAGGCAACAGTAAAATATTTACAAGAACTGTATTGTGGAGGGCAAAATAAAAGTTCTGGTAGCTCTGTGAGATGTGAAAGACTTAATAAAAAGTCAAGAGTCTATTAGCACTGTGGATGTAATCCCAAATGCCAAATTTGACTAAGGTTTGAAGGTGTTAAAATATTTTCATACAGTATTAGAGTTAACTGACTAGCAACAGCATTCCATATGGAGGTCTATTAGTAAGTATATAAAGGTGTTCTAAGCATTAGAAGGTCTACAACATTGCAGATTATAAAGGAGGAGGGAGATTTTTGTGAAACTAAAGATGTTTGGCTTTGAAAATTCATGTATGTGACATAAGCGACCCCAGTCAGTGGGACTTTTGTTAACTTTTATTAGTCCTAATGACAACCTGCCTTGGGCCATCTGCATTTCCACCCAACCACTTCATGACTTGTTTTAGAGATGTCTGGGAACAGGATGATCTTACCAGTGGCCCTGACTCACTGCTTTCAATGTCCTATGGTTTAACCAACCAAAATAATGAGAATATAGCCTGAGATTCTTTGCCTAAGAATCAATCGTGGGAGTCTCCTGAGTGGAAGGTAAGAATCTTACAGTTCAACTACCAATTCTTGTTGAGGTCTTTGTGAAATATGAAAAATATGAGACGTTTAAGAAATTAAACACTTTGGCGGTGTCTGTGGCTCAGTGAGTAGGGTGCCAGCCCCAGATACCGAGGGTGGCGGGTTCGAACCAGGCCCCAGCCAAACTGCAACAACAACAACAAAAAAATAGCCGGACATTGTTAGGGGGCGCCTATAGTCCCAGCTACTTGGGAGGCTGAGGCAAGAGAATCGCCTAAGCCCAAGAGCTGGAGGTTGCTGTGAGCTATGATGCCACAGCATCATACCAAGCACTCTACCAAGGGCGATAAAGTGAGACTCTGTCTCTAAAAAAAAAAAAAAAAGAAATTAAACACTTCATGCACATATCTTGCTTTAGAGGGAGGGAAGAATATTGATACTTGAGAAAGCTAACTTGCATACAAATTTTGCCTTTAGCCCTATTTAAATGATCAATTTAAATCATTTGCCAAAGCAAAGGGTCTTACCAAAAAGCATTAGCTTAGAGTGATGGAAAGCTGTGGAGCCCAAAGTACCCAGGTTACTTACTTACCACAGTTTTGGAATCTGTAGAATGGGTATTACAATAATACATACCTCAGAAAGGATTGCTTTGAGTATTGAAAGAGAAAATACATATAAAGAGTTACATAATCCCGTTCCCTGTTTGACTTTTTTTTTTTTTTTTGAGACAGAGTCTCACTCTGTTGTCCAGGCTGGAGTCCAGCAGTGTCATCATAGTTCACTGCAGCCTCAAACTCCTTGGCTCAAGAGATCCTCCTGCCTCAGCCTCCCAAGTAGCTGGAACTATAGGCATGATCCCCCAGGCCCAGCTGATTTTCCTATTTTGTAGAGAAGGGTCTCATATGTTGCTCAGATTAGTCTTGAACTCCTAGGCTCAAGAGATCCTCCTGCCTCCACCTCCCAAAGTACTAGGATTACAGTTATAAGCCACTGTACCCAGCCCCTGTTCAGCTTCTTTACCATTAGATTTATACCTTATGCCAGTTGAAAATGACTTAGAAACCATGCTTATTGGCCACAGGTGTGAGCAAGTCCTGTTTACACTCTCCTAGAGCTAACAGTGGTCACTGAACACCCTTGATTCGAAAACAATAAGGAAGAGAATAAACCCATTATTAGAATGTTCTTCATTTGACAATATGAACTGATCCAACAAGTTTGGGGGCTTCCGATGCTAAATAGTGTAAAACCAATTCAGAGTAGACTATCTCTTCTCTGTTCTTAATCTTCATATGAATTTCTTGTAAGCCTGTGCTGGGTGTTGATGGCAAAGACTCTTATCAGGCCAACACTGACCCTACGGACAACACTGCTGGCCCAGCCTCGTTTGTGAAAGCTGAGGCATTCCCCTGGATCTAATCAGGAAACAGAGAAGCTTTAACTTGAGGCCTAAACTGAGGTGATAGAGAACTGGGAGTTCTAGACTGCTAAATATGTGCTGGGGCTTGGCGTTCCTCTCACAGTTTTATAATAATGAAGGCCACAAGTGGAAGTAAACATCCTGTATGATGTTTGTCTTTATGAATCATTTCTTTAGCCCTGTGCTAGCCAGGCTAAGTGCTGACTGAGAGTCAAAGGAGCATTTCCCATAGCTCAATGAATCAAATGCGAGAGGAGCAGAAAACAGCCTTTAACAGGATCTGTCTTGTCCTGAGGCTCCAATGCTAATTGCCCTCAAAAGGATTTCTCACTGTATATTGAAAAGCCCATGAGGCTTAGGAATCTGGCAGACATGATTTGGAATAAAATTTATTGACTGAGTGATGTGATTTAGTAAGAATGGGAGCAAGTTAATTAACTTCTGACAGCCTCAGATTTCTATCTGCAAATGGGGGTAATAATACCTCACAACTGAGCCATTATGAGAATTAAATTAAATGAGATAACACTTGTAAAGTAGTATATACCACCCAATTTTTGAGACAGAGTCTTGCTGTTGCCCTGGGTAAAGTGCCATGGTGTCATCATAGTTCACAGCAACCTCAAACTCTTTTATTATTATTATTTTTTTTGAGACAGAGTCTCATTATGTCACCCTTGGTAGAGTGCAGTGGTATAACAGCTCACAGCAACCTCCAGCTCTTGGGCTTAAGCGATTCTCTTGCCTCAGCCTCCCAAGTAGACGGGACTGCAGGTGGCTGCCACAACACCTGGCTATTTTTTTTAATTGCAGTTCTCATTGTTGTTTAGCAGGCCCAGCCTGGGTATATGTGGCCGGCACCCTAACCACTGAGCTTTGGGTGCCGAGCCAACCTCAAACTCTTGGGCTCAAGCTATCCTCTTGCTTCAGCCTCCCCAGTAGGTGCCCACCACCATAACCAGCTAGTTTTTCTATTTTTGGTAGAGACAGGGTCTCACTCTTGCTCAGGCTGGTCTCTAACTTCTCAGCTCAAGCAATCCTCCTGCCTCAGCCTCCCAAAATGTTAGGATTACAAGCGTGAACCACCGCATCTGATCTTTATTGTACATACCCTTGACATGTCATAGGTGCCTAATAAATGTTGGTAGGCAGAAAAGTTAAGTACATAAGTAATGCCATATAAAGGATGATGTAAGGTTAGCATGTGGTAAACAATGCAGGAGCAGCAATAGAAAAGTAGATAGGAAAAGAAGGAAGAAAACTTATTTGAACAGTTGAGGCTTGATCTGCTTCTGGACTAATCAGTAGCATTTCAGTGGGCAGAGATAGAGGAAGGGTGCTTTCTAAATAGAGGGAGGAGCCTGAGGAAAGGTCCAAAGGTGGAAAAGGCAGGTGATGGGGAATTGCAAGTAGACTGTTAACTGAAACGTGGCAAAGGGGCTGGGGGGTGGGGAGAGGAGTGCAACAGAAAATAAAGCTGGAAAGTTAGAAGCTAAGTGTGGAATCTCTGGAGGATTTCTGGCAGAGAGAGCATCCTGCTCAGAGCAGATTATTAGCATGAATATGAAGTAAGCTGGTTGAGGTGGGCTGAAAGAGTGGGGCAAGGAGACCAGAAGAACTCACTGCGGTCAAGGAGGAGGTTAACAAAGGCACTGTACTGGATGGTGGCAGTGGGGTGACTAGAAAAGCAGAGATTTGAAAGATAAGCTGAAGGTACAGGTTAGAGGATTTGGCAACTGCCTGGAGGGGTAGGGTGACATGAGGGGCAGGTCGAGGATTTTTGTCAGGATTTTAGAGCGGGAGAATGGTAGGAGTTACTAGCCCAAATGCAGAAAGAGCAGCTTTAGGGAGCAACTTTCTTGGCCCTGACTTCCCTGGGATCGGCCCCTTTAGTAGGTGGGGGAAAGTTCTGAGCTCTTGGCATGTGGCTTCAAAGTAGGAGCAGCTTCTCGGCTTGTATACGTTTTCCTGCCTTGGGCTCAAACAGATTAGTTGAGGTTTGAACCCCACAAGGAAGTGGCTAGGTCTAGAAAACATTTAGAACTCGTGAACTTTCAGGAAATGTTTCAGGAAAGCAAAAAATTGAAAATGACTCCTTTGGTGGAGAACTGTTGAAGTTGTATGTTTAAACCACCCTGCCATATTTGAGAGAAAGTTAAAACTCGTCATTTATCATGAAGCACAAATAGTGTAGCAAGATGGGCTGGTTTCGTTTGTTATCAGAGGGGGGTAAAGAATAACATTCTTGGGATCTGAAGACTTTTAAGAAGCCATTTTGTCTATTCTCCTGACTCAAGGTAAGTGTATACTGAAACCAAACTAGATTGATAATCACAAAAAAAAGCTTTTAAAAAACTCAATTTAATATAAATTAAATTTCTATATCTTCTATTACCTTTTTTTTTTTTTTTTTGAGATAGAATCTCTCTGTCACCTGGAGTAGAGGGTCGTGGTGTAGATGTAGCTCACAGCAACCTCAAACTCCTGGTCCCAAGTAATCCCTCCACCTCAGCCTCCCAAGTATCTAGGATTGCAAGCACGTGCCACCACACCCAGCTAATTTTTTATTTTTGTAGAGACAGAGTCTTGCTGTGTTCCCCAGGCTGGTCTTGAACTCCTGGGCTCAAGCAATCCTCTTGTCTCAGCCTCCCAAAGGATTACAGGTGTGAGCCACTGTGCCTGGCCACAGGTACAAATTTATTGAAGGTATAAACCTAGAAGTGGGTTGCTGGGTTGTGAGGTGTGTGCAGACTCACCTTCATGAGAGAATGCCAAATTGTTTCCCAAAGTGAGGAAACTAATCCTAATTTGTTCTTCAGTGTCTTTCTAGAGATTGAGATTCCATGAAGGACCTGAGTCACTGCTATGGTCTGAATGTCTGTGACCCTCAAAATTCATATGTTGAAACCTAATCCTCAATGAGGTAGTATTAAGAAAGGTGGGACCTTTCAGAGATGTTGGTTCCGTGTGATTAGTGCCCTTAGAGAGCTTGTTTGCCATCATGTGAGGACACATAAAATGCACCATTGATGAGGAATAGGCCCTTACCAGACACACAATCGGCTGGTACCTTAATCTTGCATTTCCCAGCCTCCAGAATTGTGAGTAATAAATTTCTGTTGTCATAAGTTACCCAGTCTAAGACATTGTGTTATACCAGCCCTAATAGACCAAGATAGTCACTTTGGTCCCAGACATGCTAAGTTAGGGCTTACTTATGGGGCCGCTCTCCTTTTATAAGTGATACCATTTCTTCAGAGCCCTTGGGATTTATGTTTGCCTAGAATTTTAAAGCTTTCTTCAGTGATTTTCAATCTGATGTGTCCTGGGTTGGATGGATTTTCTCGTACTTTAGAATCTGGACAGATGTATTCACACTCAGATCACTCACTAGCGTCCAGGCAAAAGCAACTCTCTAGGGCTAGGCTTCTGGAACTTGGTAGCATCTTAAGGTTTCCTTAGGGAAAAACAGAGGTGTCACTAGATAGGAGAAAGCTACTGCCCTCCATTCTACCTGAGAGGAGTATTAGTTATTGTAATGGCTCTCAAGGAAGTGCCTATGGGCACAACTTGCCCCTGTATCTGTATTTGGCGGATTCTGTTGCACTTAGAGTTTCCCTTTACATTTAAGATGAATCCTCAAAAGACGGGCATAATGCTGCCTTAGACTGGAGGGACTAAGTTTTGAGTAAAGAAGATTACCAATATATTTTAAACACACACATGTATATTTTTTAGAGATAGGGTTTTCCTCTGTCACCCAGGCTGAAGTACAATCTTATGATCATAACTCACTGCAGCCTTGAACTCCTGGGATCAAGCCATCCTCCCACCTCAGCCTCTGAGCAGCTGGGATGACAGGCATACCTGGCTAATTAAAAAAAATTGTTTTGTGAGAGTCCTGCTATGTTGCTCAGGCTGTTCTTGAACTCCTGTACTCCAGTAATCCTTCCATCTCAGCCTCCCAAAGTGCTGGGATTAGCCAGCCAGGCATGAGCCACCACACCCAGCCTACACACATATATTTTAATTGTCCATCTCTTCTGACTAAATGTAAACTCTGTGAGAGCCAAAATTCTTGTATGTTTTATTCATTTCTGTATTTCTAGTGCCTCCCACATAATAGATACTTAAAAATTTTCCTGAATGAATCCCTATTTTGTAGATGATGAAACTAAGACACAGATTAGCCTTCCAAGGTTACTTAGCTAGTGAATGGGAAGGAACTCAAGAAGCTGGGCTTTTACCTACCAAGCTATTTTCTGCCTGTCCATGCTAAAAATTCAAATAGTACAAAGGGGATAAGCTGAAAAATAAAAGTATCCCTTATCCCTGCAAATCTCAGAAGGCTAACCTCTGTCACCACTTGCTTAAATACCATATTCTTGGAATGTCATATCCCTATAGAAGCATGTCTGTCTATTCCCTTTTATTTTTTGTAAAAATCAGGTCAGAATATTTGTCTTATTCTGTATTTTGCTGTTTTCATTACTATAGATCTGCCTCTTTATTTTTAACAACCTAATTGTGATTCATTTTGTGTGTGAACCATAATTCATTGAAACAGAAACCTCTTGATAGTCTAATTCGAGTAGTTTATATTACAAAAATGCTACGGTGAACATCCTCCTACATACATTGATGCGTACTTGAGTCTATCTGTAGAATAAATTCTTAAAAGTAGAATTAGTGGGTCAAAGAGTCTATGAGTGTTTAACCTTCTGATAGAAGCATGTCCAGTTGGTGGCATGGATTTTTAAAGACATCATTAGCTTTCTCCCGCTCTGGTCAGCAGTCTGGGGGAGGGAGGAGACTTTGGCCATGAGGATAGCCAAGAAAGAGAGCTCATTTTCACCTGGAATCATTGAGGGCCAAGACCAAGAGCCTGGCAGCTTTATGAAGCCACCATCTTGTCCAAATCAGGGCAGATGGGCCAAATTTTTTGAAAATAAGTTAGCTAGACATATCTTTTTCTTCAGTCTGTATTGTCCCTCTGCTAAGTGATAAAAATCATGCTGTTTGTCACATTTCTTTCTTAAACTCTCCTTCTATGTCATACCAGATAAAGAATAGAACAGATAATTATAGTTAGTGGTTGACAGCCGCTGAAAGAAAATATATTCTTCATACTTCTTGGGCTCTCTACTTTTTTAATTTTTTTTAAGCCTGAGTAACCTAATATGAGGTTATCACCTATATTTTTAATCTTGGATTTGTCATGTATCATTAAATTGAATTTTACTGCTGATACAAAATAAAAGGCAAAAAAAACAATGGACATTAATTATAAAAATTCTGCATGCTGGGTTCAAACCCAGTCTGGGCCAGCTAAACAACAATGACAACTGCAACAAAAAAAAATAGTCAGGCGTTGTGGCGGGTGCCTGTAGTCCCAGCTCCTTGGGAGGCAGAGGCAAGAGAATTGCTTAAGCCCAAGAGTTTGAGGTTACTGTGAGGTGTGACACCACCGCGCTCTACCGAGGGTGACACAATGAGACTGCGTCTCAAAATAAAATAAAAAATAATCCTGCATGCTATTTAGAGTATCCCCCTTTTTTACCCCATGCAAAACAATAAAAGAAAACAGAAATTGGCTAATTTTCTTCTTGAAATTGACTATTTCAACCTCCAACCCAAATCAGATGAAAATAAAGTAGCTAGCCACTAAGCCACTGAGAGAATGTGTAATTGTGGCCAGTACACTTGATTGTCTTTAATGCAGGAAATTGCTTCAACATTTTCATTTAGTGAGGTGATGAGTAACTAAAGGGGGTGGACATGAATGAATATGAGCAGATAAAGGTTGTACCTCTGGGAGTATGCAAATAGACTTCCAGGAGCCTCTCTGTAAGGGGAGACATCCCTTTAATCTTAATTTTTTATATGCAGAAACTGAGGCCTATTGAGATCAACAGTTTGTTCACTCTAACAAGTGTCATCTACATATAAAATTGTGACTTTATGAAATGCTGGCATTGGAATGGATCTTAGTGGCCATCCAGTCCCAAGGCATCCTTGACAGCTCCCTATAATACCTGGATGTGGCCTTATTCTCAGATGGACCTGCACCTTTCTGGTTTAGGATTTTCTTTTTCTTTTTTTTTTTTTTTTTGAGACAGAGCCTCAAGCTGTCACCCTGGATAGAGTGCTGCGGCATCACAGCTCACAGCAACCTCCAATTCCTGGGCTCAAGCGAGTCTCCTGCCTCCGCCTCCCAAGTAGCTGGGACTACAGGCGCCCGCCACAACGCCTGGCCTTTTTTGGTTGCAGCCGTCATTGTTGTTTGGCGGGCCCGGGCTGGATTCGAACCCGCCAGCTCAGGTGTACGTGGCTGGTGCCTTAGCCCGTTGAGCCACAGGCGCCAAGCCGGTTTAGGATTTTCTAAAGGAAATCCATGATATTGGTGTGTAAAAATTATTATTATTATTTTTGAGACAGAGTCTCAAGCTGTCACCCTCAGTAAAGTGCAGTGGCATCACAGCTCACAGCAACCTCAAACTCTTGGGCTTAAGTGATTCTCTTGCCTCAGCATCCCAAGTAGCTGGGACTACAGGCGCCCACCACAATGCCCAGCTATTTTTTGGTTGTAGTTGTCATTGTTGTTTTGGCAGGCTTGGGCTGGATTCGAACCTGCCAGCTCCGATATATGTGGCTGGTGCCCTAGCTGCTTGAGCTACAGGTGCTGACCCTAAAAATTATTATTTTTAAAATTATTATTATTTTTTTAGAGACAAGGTCTCACCCTGTTGCCCAGGCTGGAGTACAGTGATGTGATCATAGCTCACTGTAACCTTGAATTACTTAGGTTCAAGCAATCTTCCTGCCTTAGCCTCCCAAATAGCTGGAAATATAGATGTGTGCAACCACTCCTAGCTAGTTAAAAACATTTTTTTTCTTTTTTGAGACAGAGTTTCACTTTGTCATCCTGGGTAGAGTGCTGTGGCGTCATAGCTCACAGCAACTTCAAACTCTTGGGCTAAAGTGATCCTCCTGCCTCAGCCTCCCAAGTAGCTGGGACTACCTGCCACAATGCCCAGCTAGTTTTTGTAGAGACAGGATCTCACTCTTGCTCAGGCTGGTCTCAAACTCCTGAGCTCAAGCAATCCACCTGCCTCAGCCTCCCAGAGTGCTAAGTGCTAGGATTACAAGCGTGAGCCACTGTGCTCGTCCTAAAAACATTTTTTCATAAATAACTCACTCTTACTATGTTGCCCAGGCTGGTCTCAAACTACTGGCCTCAAGTTACCCTCCTGTCTCAGCCTCCCAAAGTATTGGCATTACAGGCCTGAGCCATTGCATCTGGCTAAACATTTCTAATTGTTAAACAATTCTTGAACATTGTGAGCTAAAACTTGTTACTACATCTCTTTCTAGATTTCATATGCTTCAAAAACATTTTTTTTTTTTTGTGCAGTTTTTGGCCAGGACTGGGTTTGAATCCTCCACCTTTGGTATATGGGGCTGGCGCCCTACTCCTTGAGCCACAGGCACCACCCCTTGCTTCAAAATTTTTTACCTTAGATTTGAGACCAGAGTCCAAATAGATCAAAGACAGGTTATCTGTACAAATCTGCGCATTTATTTCCTTTCCCCCAAGATCAAGGATATTATCTCTATAGAGCTCAATAAATAAGAGGCATCATCAGTCTCCTAAAGGCTTGGTTGGACTAAGAACTTGCACTCTGCACATTTAGCTAGCTCATTCTGGTATGCATTTAAGAAAGTAATTGAAAATTAACCTCTAGTGGGAACTGTACAGGTTCCCTAAGACACTGTGAATTGCTATAACACACAGAAGGTTGTTAGACACTAGAAAGGAATCTTTGTTGTTGTTGTTGTTGCTTTAGCTGGCCCGGGCTGGATTCAAACCCACCAGCCTCAGTGTATGTGGCCGGCGCCCTACTCACTGAGCTACGGGCGCCGCCACTAGAAAGGAATCTTTAAGAAGATTCTTTAACTGAAATGCCTTTAAAAATCCTACAGATACCCATTATCCTCCGCTGAGAGGAAGAGGCTTTGTGAACCCTGTGGAGCCTTTAGAATCCAAATATTTGATGCAGGGAAAGGAAATATTTTTCCATTGCTGCAGGAAGCTTTAAATTTACCAATTAAGCAGCATAACCAGTCACTTGATGCCTCCATTATTTCTGACATTCATTTCCTCCACCCTATAGCCTTTCTGGTTTTTATTTCTTTTAGGAATAATGATAAATACTATGCACTTTGGTACCTGGTTTCAGAGAACAGGTATCATTAGAGAATTGTTATGTTTTTCTACCCAATAATTATTTTTCCTCTTATATTTTTAGTTTTTTACCCTCCAAAAGTAGGATTTATTAAAAACATAATGGACTGGAAGAGACATAGAATTGTCTGATATAAAACCAAGAGTGACAGACTGGACAGGGTGTCCCACCCTGTAATCCTAACATTCTGGGGTTTGAGACTAGCCCTAGCAAGAGCGATACTCTGTCTCTACTAAAAACAGAAAAACTAAGGCAACAGGATCTCTTGAGCCCAAGAATTGGAGGTGGCTGTGATCTGTGACGCCATGGCACTCTATCCAGGGTGAAAGCTTAAAACTCTATCTCAAAAGAAAAAAAACCCAAAAAGCCCAACACTGATGGAACAAACATCCTTAGGGGAAACAATTACAAGTAGTTACAGATAGAGATTAAGTGTATGATGGAAAGAGGCCAGTTAGGAAGGAGAAATGGGCAGCCTTTGGGGACGAGTTCACATCCCAGGCGAAGCTGCCCTGACTGTGAGACTCAGGCAGATTGCTGAATGTCACCATCAAGGCGTTCAGCAATGCCAAAGGAACTAATCGAATTTGATTCAAAGAACTGCTGTGGAAATAGCAATAAGTGAGACGTGCACCAGTCGTATTAGTTTCCCAGGGCTGCCACAACAAAGTTCCACAGACTGGTGGCTTAAAACTACAGAAATGTATTTTATCACAGATCTGGAGACTAGAAGTCTAAAATCGAAGTGTCAACAGGGCCACACCCCCTCTGAAGGCTCTAAGAAGGAATCCTCCCTTACCTTTTCCTGGCCCGGTCTGCCAGCAGTCCTTGGTGTTCCTTGGCTTGCAGGTGTATCATTCATTCCAGCCTCTGCCTCCATCGTGCATGACGTTTTTCCTATGTGTCTCCTTGTGTCCTCACATGGCCTAAGGACACCACTCATTGAAATTAAGGCGCATCCTAATTCAGGGTGACCTCATCAATGCTGTTTCACAAAAAGGTTACATTCTGAGGTCTTGGCTAGGCATGAATTTTGGAGGGACACGACTCAACCCAGTAGACTGGCATGGTGTGTACTCAGCAGGTGCGAGCTGTCAAGGTTATCAAGTGCAAAATGCTAATGAGCAGGGACAGATTATTTGCATGGGCTAGAGTGGTTAAGGAGAGCTTCACAGAAGAAAGAGTCATACAGGGCTTTAACAGAAGTAGTGGAATTTAGATAAGAACTGAGAATTCTGGCTCGGTGCCCATAGCTCAGTGGTTGGGGCACTGGCCACATATACCAGGCTGGCAGGTTCAAGCCCATCCGGGCCTGCTGAACAACAATGACAACTACAAAAAAAAAAAAATAGCTGGGCGTTGTGGCAGGGGCCTGTAGTCCCAGCTACTTGTGAGGCTGAGGCAAGACAATAGCTTAAGCCCAAGAGTTCGAGGTTGCTGTGAACTGTGACACCATGGCAGTCTCCCGAGGGTAACATAGTGAGACTCTGTCTCAAAAAAAAAAAAAAGAAAAGAAAAGAACTGAGAATTTTTATTAGGTTGGAGAATAGCATATCAATATTTTTACTAATAAAGAGATACTAACCTTTATTAAAATCAGCAATTAGTAAAATAGAAATATCCTTTGGCCCAATAGGAGCTGAAAACTATAATCTTTTTCTGAATGGATACCTACATAAATTAGTTATCTATTCCTTTATAACAAGTTATTTTAAACTTCAGTGGCTTAAAATAACATTTGTTGGCCAGGCATAGTAGCATGTGCCTGTATTGCCAGCTACTTGGGAGGATGAGGTGGAAGAATCTCTTGAACCCAGGAGTTCTCAAGTCTAGCCCACATTCTTAGGGAGGAGAATTAAGCTCTATCTTTCTCTTTTTCTTTTCTTTTTTTTTTTTTTTTTTGGAGATAAGAGTGTCACTCCATCGCTCTCAGTAGAGTGCCATGATGTCACTGCTCACAGCAACCTCAAACTCTTGGGCTTAAGTGATTCTCTTGCCTCAGCCTCCCAAGTAGCTGGGACTACAGGCACCCACCACAATGTCCAGCTATTTTTTTGTTGTAGTTGTCATTGTTGCTTATCAGGTCCACCAGCTTTGGTTTATGTGGCCGGTGCCCTACTCACTGAGCTACAGGTGCCAAGCCCTCTATCTTCCTCTTGAAGAAGGGAGGAATATCAAAGAATCTGTGGACTTATTTTAAACCACTACAGTACAGTGTACAATTAAATCACCTATTCTGTTAGCTGGTGGACTAATTTCCTAAATTTGATGTTCCTAAATCTAGTTTTTATTATTTATTAATACAGTAATAATTGTGAGCAATGACAATGTTGCAGACACTGTGCTTGAAGCTGAGAATTTGGAATGAATTAGTCTAGTGCTTGCCCTCAAGGGGGTTACAGTTTAGTAGGGGAAAGGAAACATGTCCATAAATACAATGTACTTATATAAGAGAGGAAAGTGAATATGAACAGAGGGCCTTGTGATTGCAACTATAAGGAGGAAATTGAAGGCTTTTTTTTTTTTTTTGAGACAGAGTCTCACTATATTGCCCTTGGTATAGAGTGATGTGGCATCACAGCTCACAGCAACCTCAAACTCTTGGGCTTAAGCAATTCTCTTGCCTCAGCCTCCCACATAGGTGGGCCTACAGGCACCTGCCACAATGCCTGGCTATTTTTTTTTTTGTTACAAGTTATTATTGTTTAGCAGGACCAGGCTGGAATTGAACCACCAGCCTCGGTGTATCTGGCTGGCCCCGTAACCACTGTGCTACAGGCGCTGTGCCAAAATTAAAGATATTAAGGAAGACTTTAGAGGTAGGTGGTATTTCAGGGCCTAGGGCAGTATCCAAAGCTTAGACCACCCCTTGGTATAGCATAGCCCTTGAGCAGAGGGCCATTCTGGGTCAGGAGATGGGAATGTGTGGGGTTGTATGGGAGGATGTTAGGTTGTCCAGGGTTGCTTCTAGTGGATGGGGAAGAAAAGAAATGGGAAAGGCTTAGAAGCTCTTAGAAACTGTGGTAAAGAGAAAGATTGGACGTGATTCTGAACACACTGGAGAATGACTTGCATTTTTTGAGCAGGGGAGCAGTGTGCTTAGACATGTGTTTTGGAGGACAGAAAATAATTGGAGCCAGAGAAACTCATGTGTGTGTATGTATGAACTCACTCATTCACTCATGTATTCAAAATTTATTGCACACCCACCAATCATTGTTTAAAGAGAACTTATAGCCTCGCAGGAGACATAATCAAATTATCACAAAGATAAAATTACAAACTGAACAGTGTTACAAAGAAAGGTACATTGTGCAATGAAAGCACATATTAGGGAATTTGACATCAGTAGTTTCAACAGAGATGAGGTCTTATGTCTAGAGGCATAAACCCTTAGAAGGTAAGAATCAGCACATGCAAAGGCCCTGGGATCAGTACAGAGGACTGAAAGAAGGGGAGTGTTGCAGCCCATATAGCCTATGGCTAGGAGGAGTGAGAGTTGTAATACCTGTGTAGCTCAATAATGGAACACCTGGGTGGAAAGGGCACGGAGAGGAATTTAGCTCTCCTAACAAGTTTTAGAGCTCGCGAGATGAGAGCAGTGGTGAATTGGCAGTCTCTACCTGTGGTGTTGAGCGGCACGAGATTGCCTTATATTAGGCTGGAGGAGAAGGCAGTCAAGGAGCATGCGCATTCTATCATGGACTCGCTTACTCTGTCTCCTCTCCTGCCTGCTGAACGCCAGCATGGCGTCTATCTGCTGAAGATCACTAAGCTCTGCTAAAAACTAAGATCTATCTTCTCTAAGAAGACTGCTTTACTCTCTCTAAGACTCTCTCTCTCTCTCTCTCTCTGCAGCTAAAGTAGATAGCCCTCAGGCACCTAAGAGAAACTGTATCTGAGCAAGGTGACTTAGCAGTCGGCGTCCGGAACCTAGATAAGCCTGGTTGGAGACCTGGCCAGTCCTGGGCCTTGGCAAGTGGTGTCAGAAGTGACATGTGACAGGGGAGCAGATAAGGAGGGAAAGAGAGAGCATGTTTAGACATGAGGTGGGAGAAGAAAGCAAGGATCAAACTATGAATCGTCTTATTTTAATTAATTAACTAATAGCATGTCTACTTACAAGGATTTCAGTTTTCAGGAAATACCTCCATCAAAATAGTAAAATACATATATAAAAATCAAGACAGGAAGGCTCGGCGCCTGTGGCTCAACGGGCTAAGGCGCCAGCCACATACACCTGAGTTGGCGGGGTCGAATCCAGCCCGGGCCCAACAACAACGGTGGTTGCAACCAAAAAAAAACTGACCGGGCGTTGTGGCGGGCGTCTGTAGTCCCAGCTACTTGGGAGGCAGCGGCAGGAGACTCGCTTGAGCCCAGGAATTGGAGGTTGCTGTGAGCTGTGATGCTACAGCACTCTATCCAGGGTGACAGCTTGAGTCTCTGTCTCAAAAAAAGGAAAAAAAATCAAGACAGGAAGAACACTGCTTAGAATGACAAATGCAGAAAGAATCATTAAAGAAATGTATGAATACTACATAAGTAAATGGACTGTGTGCTCAATCTGGAGCTTCCTGGTAGCCAAGGTGAGAGATGAAAACAGTACAGAACATGTAGTACTCAGAGCCCATAAAAAAAAACCCGTGAGAAAATCATTTAACAGGCACTTGCAACAGAAAGATGTATTGATGGGGCCAGGTATGTCATGAGAATGTAAGAGAGAGAGAGAGAATGAATACCGGGGTGCCAAACGAATGTATACACATTATAGGCGATGTTATCTATGTATTGTATGTTATATATATATTCTGAGCACTTCTTGTAATTGCATAAGTCAAATATGACTTGTATTCATCTTTTGCTATTGGTATACATTGAATACTACAATTTTAATTCAGTTTTTCCCTTTATTAAGATGTGTATACATTTTTTGGCACTCTGTATATACACACACACACATACATATATAAAATAGAAATGGAATATATCTTATTTTTTAACCCAGAGTAATTTCCTTCCGTCTCAGGAAGGAATTGCAGAGGACATGGTGTTTAATTACTATCTGTGCATTTCAGCCTCCATCACTTTTCCTGGACACACCTGTTCATGGTGTGACATTATACTTCACACCATGATATACTTCCTGTATTAGTCAGTAATATAATACAGGGTTACTATAATGAAGTAGCACAGAGCAGGTGGCTTTAAATAGCAGAAATTATAGAGGTTGGCACTTCTCAGAGTGGGAAGAACAAACAAGATGGCTTAGCAGTAATTATAAAAATAAAGAAGTGGCAAGATTTGTCCTGTTTCCTCCTGTGACTGTTACACAGCGGGAGGATCATCAGACGCCTTCCTGATAATTGGGAAGACTGGCGTCCTGCCTTAATTTCTTCCCCCAAATTTCACTCTCTGACCTAGGCCATTTCTGCTTTGAGGTGTTAATGTGGACTCCTGTTCTCAGTGCTGTTGTCCCAGGCTGGCCCCGAGGAACTATCAGCACGGGGTGATGGGTGGGAGGAAGCGGGAGGGGAACACTGCTACTAATTTCAGTACCTTAAAAATGAGCTTTTCTTTTTCTACCTTGTGGCAGAAGCCACCTGAGAAAATGAATTAAGGCAAATGGCTTGCAGTTGAGCGTTCTACTTTAGGTCTCATTTTTTCCTTCAAATCCCCTCCTTGTGCCCCCTCCCCCCTTTTCACAATGGCCAAAATCTCAGTTTCCCAAGGGTGCTGCTCTCCTCCTGCTTGGGTGTTTTCAGATGTTTCTTAGCCAGGAACCTGGGTTGGGCCTCACACAGCACAGGCCTTCTCGACCTCACAGTCTCCAGCTGGCATCTGCCTGCCACCCTCTTTTGCCATCAAGACTCCCAGGAAGAAAATGAGCTTCCTTCAGAAACCAAGTTATTCCTGCAAAGGTTAATTCTGATCCTGTGTCACATAAAAAGGAACATCTGTCCAGGGAACAGACAGCTTTTATGACGGTCTCCTTGGCTTACTGATAAGCAGAATCGTGTTTACTTCCTATGAGGGAAATAACATTAATGTTTATTGGGCTTTCCTCATGGTCCTTTAACTTTGCAAACTTAATCTCTTTACTCTTCACAATCACCCAAAGCTCCATGGTTCTGCTTTATTTTATTTTATTTTTGAGACAGAGTCTCACTTTGTCAACCCCGGTAGAGTGCTGTGGCATCGTAGCTCACAGCAGCCTCCAACTCTTGTGCTCAAGTGATTCTCTTGCCTCAGCCTCCCAAGTAGCTGGGACTACGGGCACCTGATTCTGCTTTATTTTTTATTTTTTGATTCAAGAAGTCATTCTCAAATTTCGCAGCATGGAACCAAGAGCTAAGCTTCTCTCCTTGTCTAGATGAAAAATTTGAGGAATGGGCCCTTTTATGAGTTGAATTGTGTCCTCCAAAAATTCCTATGTACCTAGAGTACTCCCTGTGTACCCCAACACCTAAGAATGTGACTTGATTTAGAAATGGGGTCTTTGGGTGGCACCTGTGGCTCAGTGGGTAGGGCGCCAGTCCCATATACCAAGGGTGGCCAGATGGAACCCGGCTCCAGCCAGCTAAAACAGCAGTGGCAACTGCAATAAAAATAGCCGGGCATTGTGGCAGGTGCCTGTAGTCCCAGGTACTTGGGAGGCCGAAGCAAGAGAATCGTCCTAGCCCAAGAGCTGGAGGTTGCTGTGAGCTGTGATGCCACAGTACTCTACCGAGAGCGACAAAGTGAGACTCTGTCTCAAAAAAAAAAAAAAAAAAGAAAGAAAAAGAAAAGAAATGGGGTCTTTGCAGATGTGGTCAAGTTAAGATACGGTTAACTTATCATTATACTGAGCCCAATTCAATATGACTAGGGTCCTTATTGAAGATGGAAAATTTGGACATAGAGACATACACACAGGGAAATGCCGTGTGAAGACTGGAGTTATGCTGCTACAAGCCAGAGAACATCAAGGATTTCTGACTGTCACAGATTCTTTCTCATAGCTTCAAAAGAAATCAACCCTGCTGGCTCGGCGCCTGTGGCTCGATGGGCTAAAGCGCCAGCCACATACACCTGAGCTGGCGGGTTTGAATCCAGCCTGGGCCCGCCAAACAACAATGACGGCTGCAACCAAAAAATGGCCAGGCGTTGTGGCAGGGGCCTGTGGTCCCAGCTGCTAGGGAGGTGGAGGCAGGAG
>CAUYRH010059687.1:0-31425 GCA_963574655.1 Perodicticus potto | reverse complement strand
TTATAATTCTTTCCTATAAACAAATCCTCCTCTACTTATAATTCTTTCCTATAAATAAATCCTAACTTACCACCACTATTGTGGTCCGTCGATTCCTTCTTCGAATCGCCGAGACCAAGAGCCTGAAATTCCGGTATCAGCCCCATATACCAAAGGTTGCGGGTTCAAACCCAGCCTCGGCTGAACTGCAAAACAAAAAAATAGCCAGGCATTGTGGCAGGCGCCTGTAGTCCCAGCTACTCGGGAGGCTGAGGCAAGAGAATCACCTAAGCCCAGGAGTTGGAGGTTGCTGTGAGCAGTGTGACACCACGGCACTCTACTGAGGGTGATAAAGTGAGACTCTGTCTCTCCAAAAAAAAAAAAAAAAAGATACTTGAGGAGAAATTCAATGTAACTGGGTTGTTATACAAATGGCATTTTAACATCATGGTAAGTGAAACTTTCTTATTAAAGATAATTGTTGCAATGATAATCTTTTATCATTTAAACTAATACTCCAGTAATTTTGAGTTACCTGACCCTGGTCAAATGCCAACTCCACCACTTATTACCTGTATGCTCGTGGGCAAGTTAGTTACATGTGTTTTCTAAGTCTTATGTTTCTCAGAAAGTGGGATAATGATACATATTTACACAGTTTGTTTGGGTAGGTAAGAATGAAATGAAGTAAACTGATTAGTGAGGGTACTTGGTAAAAGATGCTCATTAGATGGAATTTGTTATTAGTCCAGAGAACAGTGCTTATGTTTTGACTAGCTGGGATTTGGTGGTATTATTCTGAATGAAAATCTTTCACAACCACAATGGACACTAGTCATAATGTGCAAATATTTTTTAACATGGAGATGTTTGGAAATAGAAATCAGCCAACTTTCCAATCTGATAATTCTAATGGAAATGGGAATACATGAAGATGGTTTATTATATACAGATAAGCCCTTATGTACAATACAGATGTTATGATAGATGTCAGCATTGGTGTTAGGGTAGGCTTCATGTTCATATCAGTAATAAGCTGTGATTAATTCAAGTAAGTAGACCAAGAACATAAAGTAATGAGATTTTCCTTTTCATCACTAAAAAAAAAAAGTATAGATCACTTATGTTTGAATAACTCTCCTGCTAAACCTTAGACATAACATGAAAGATATAGTGGTTTTATCAGACAAAGCTAGGGAGCATGAAAAGTATCTCATGAAGGAAATTATTATTATTATTATTAGTGTAGTTTTTATATTTTAATTGTTGGGGATTCATTGAGGGTACAAGAAACCAGGTTACACTGACTGCATTTGTTAGGTGAAGACCCTCTTACAATCGTGTCTTGCCCCCAAAAGGTCTGGCACACACCAAGACCCCACCCCCCTCGCTCCTTCCCTCTCTCTGCTCTTCCTTTCCCCACCCCTCCCTCCTTCTTTCTCTCTCTGCTCTACCCTTCCCCCACCCCCACCGTGTCATTAATTGTCCTCATATCAAAATTGAGTACATGGAATTCATGCTTCTCCATTTTTGTGATGCTTTACTAAGAATAATGTGTTCCACTTCCATCCAGGTTAATACAAAGGCTGTAAAGTCTCCTTTTTTAAATGGCTGAATAGTATTCCATAGTGGACATATACCACAGCTTGTTAGTCCATTCCTTTGTTGGTGGGCATTTTGGCTGTTTCCACATTTGGCGATTGCAAATTGAGCTGCAATAAACAGTCTAGTGCAATTGTCCTTATAATAAAAGGATTTTTTTCCTTCCAGGTAGATGCCCAGTAATGGGATTGCAGGATCAAACGGGATATTATTATTTGTTTTTGAAACACAGTTTCATTCTGTTGCCCCAGACTAGAGTGCCATGACCTCAGCCTAGCTCACAGCAACCTCAGACTCCTGGGTTCAAGTGATCCTCCTGCCTCAGCCTCCCAAGAGAAAACTAAATGGCTACATATAAAACAACATTTTAAAACCCAGTAGAGGTTTGTTATATATGAATTTTATCTAAGCCTTTTAAAGATGTATTTATGCTTTTAATTCTTACTATGTCTTTAGATAATGAGTTCTCTGAGCAATTACCTAGTCAGTTGGATAAAATGTAAGTTTCATGTTTAAATGTGTGCTTATCTGGTGAGTAACTGAGATTTCTTGAATTCACTTGCTTCTTTTGTAAATATGGATGGAAGTGCCACAAAGTTCATGGAGAGTTTGTCAAATGAAATGTGGCGAACTATGAAAGGTTTGAAAGCGTATGAAAGGTTTCTGTGGACAGAATACTATACAGATATAAGGTATTTACTTAAATTGCCTTCTTCCTGGGGAAAACAAACTTACTCTCTGTAGTATCCTAATCATTGTGCCCAGGGATACTCACCAGAATTGGTGAACAGGTATGTGTCAAAGACTTCATGTGGGAGTGTTTCTCTAATGGACGTGGTGAAAAGTAAAATAGCTACAGAGGTTATTATTGTCTGCTGTTTAACTAGATACTGTCAGTGACTTTTAAAATGTAATTTATGATACATTTTTCCATGTATTTGCTTCATTTTCTCTGAAATTTTTCTATTACTACTTATATTAAGGAAGCCTGGGACAAAGGGACAACTCACATAGTTCTCTACATACTGAAATATGTTACCTGTTTTATCTTAATTTTTCTAACAAAATTAATTATAATTTAATTTCCTTCCACTTGTCAAGAACTTAACCCTTGAGTAAATAGGAAAGGGATTTGCTTGCCTTTTTTTTTTGTTTTTTTGAGACAGAGCCTCAAGCTGTTGCCCTGGGTAGAGTGCTGTGGCAGCACAGCTCACAGCAACCTCCAACTCCTGGGCTCAAACAAGTCTCTTGCCTCTGCCTCCCAAGTAGCTGGGACTACAGGCAACCACAACCACGCCCGGCTATTTTTTGGATGTAATTGTCATTGTTGTTTGGCGGGCCCGGACTGGATTTGAACCCACCAGCTCTGGTGTATGTGGCGGGTGCCTTAGCTGTTTGAGCTATAGGCACTGAGCCGGGATCTTCTTGCTTTTTAAGCTGAATAATGTCCTCAAAGATGGAATGTCCTGTAAGGACAGAATAATAATGTAGCCTCTAAAGACCATTCATTCAAAGCATGAATAAAACTCCCTACTAGTAACCTTCCTTACTGTACAAATTAAAAAAAGCCAAAAACAACAAATTACTGATTTTAAATACTTTTTGTTTCGGGCAGTCTTCCTCAATGCCCATTCACAAGTAGGAACAATTATAAATTCGGATGGTAATTCTTTTGCCACAATATTATTTGACTAGCAACAGATATTTTTGTTAATAGAAACCAGGACAATCAGAAAAAGACATAATTTGAGTATGAGGCAGAGGGGATGCTTCTTTAGAAATAGACGCTTTCTAAAATGGAAATTCAGAGTTTCAAAGGAAGTACAATAATTAGGTGGAGAAATTTCACAGTTTAACACAGACCGAGGCACTGACTTCCCTTCCTGCTTCCAGTTTTCTCTCTGATGCTCTGTACTAAGTACATCATAGTTCCCAAAGTGAGCTGATATCTGTCATAAAGATAAAGCATTCAGATATTTTATAGCCAGTTTCCTGGAGAAAACATAATCATGCTTTATAAGAGGAATTATTTCTACCATCAGCCTTATTTCTCTAACAATTCTCTAGCCAAGAAGAAGGCAATAAATACCTACCCATGCTCAACTAATCTCAAATAACTTTTTAACAACCCATTTGTTTTGAAGAGCCAAATGCATGTTCGGGATGTCACCTCCCTGCCATTTCTTTATTGCATTTGTTGGATTTACTAGTTCAAAGGAAATATGTCTTACAGAATTACTCTTAACCACATGGATAGAGATCAATAGTAAAATAAAATACTACACGCTGTCAATCGAAACATTTCATCACATTTAGTCCTACAGATCAGATTGAGGAGGTTATAAATCATGAACGATTCAGGTGAAAACAATGAGTGGTAATCACTGATGATGCCTGTAAGACACATTTTATCAGTTCTCACCCTTTTGTTTTTCTAAAGGGAGTTGTGATCTGCTATCTGCTCTTTAGAGTCGCCCATATTATCAGAATTAAGAAGAAAATGAGTTGCTTCAAGGAAATTTGAGCTGGAAAAACAAGGTAAAAGTAATTTATGTTATAATTTTTAGCAAATGATGCGAGTAAAAATTCATATGTGGTAACTGATCAGAGTTTTTATTAGTCTTGATGAGCAGAACTTTAAGTGTTTGAAAGAGAGTATTAACTTCAAGCTGATGAGTGCCTCTTCCTGGGGCAGCCTTCTATCTGTTGACCTCAGGGGTCAGCCGCTAAGCATACTTTATGTACAAATGAAATCAAAGCTGTTTCCCTTCTTCTTTCCCTTCCCTCCCACTCCTCCTTTCTTCTCTCTTCTTTCTCTCTCTCTGGGTAGAGAGAACTATGTGAGTTGTCCCTTTGACTCTTTTGCCAGAAAGAGTTTGTCTCTAAAGTAGATATGAGGTCAGACTTACATTGTATAAGCATTCTCTTCCGTTACTACAGTATTGAGGTGGGCAGAATAATGTTCTCCTCCCCACACCTGAGGATATCTATGGCTGCATGTTGGAACCTGTAAGTGTGTTATGTTACACAGCAAAGGGAACTTAAGGTTGTAGCTGGAGCTGAGGTTGCTAATCTGGTGATTTTATGACAGGGAGATTATCCTGGATTATAGGGGTGGACTCGGTCTAATAACAAGAGTCTTTTTTTCTTTAAATTTTTTTTCCTTTTAACTATAATGTCTTTTTTTTCCTTTTTCTTTCCTCTTATTCTTTTTGAGACAGAGTCTCCCTCTGTCGCTCTGGGTAGAGTGCTGTGGCATCATAGCTCATAGCAACCTCAAGCTCCTGGGCTCAGGTGCTCCTCCTGCTTCAGCCTCTAGAGTAGCTGGGACTCCAGGTGCCTACCATGATGCTCAGCCATTTTTCTGGTTTTAGCGGGGACAGGATCTCGCTCTTGCTCAGGCTGTTCTTGAATTCCTGGGCTTAAGCAACCCACCTGCCTTGGCCTCCCAGAGTGCTGGGAGGTGTGAGCCACCACGCCTGGCCTACAAGGGTCTTTAAAAGTAGAAGGGGCTGAAGAGGAGGACAAGGTGATGTGATATGAAAGGGTCTCAATCTCCCATTGCAGGGTCTGAGGGTGGAGGAAAGGTCCTCAAGCCAAGAAATGTGAGAAGCTTTTAGAAACTGGAAAAGACAAGAAAACAGACTCTTTCTTAGAGCCTGCAAAGGGAACTCGGCCTCCTTTCATGATGATTTTAGCCCAGAGAGACCTGTGTTGAACTTCTAACCTCTGGAACTGTAAGATAAATGTATGTTGGCCTTTAACATGCAATTCCCTCATTCCAGCAGGAAGACTGCTTCCAAGTGCCACACTATAGGATAGAAATAGGAATTTCTTGACTTGAAGTGATAGGTGTATTATGTGGGAATCTCACAACAATAAATTGGGCATTCATGGGCCCATGAATGGTGCTGCTGGCGGAGATACAGCAGATAGGAAAATCAAAGGCACATCAGAGTAAGTATCAATTCCAGTAAGGATGAATCCTCCCCCCCACCTCTAGGGAATAAGGGATTGGATGTAATCAACCTGTCACCAAGTGTCTGGCAGGCCTCAGGCTTTGCTGCTTTATCAGGGTTTCACGTCAGGTTGGGTAGTGTGTGGTGCAGCCTGGATTTGCTGCTGAGCCTTTTTGTTTTGCCCTGGGCTCCATTAGAAACTATTAACCTTCTCAATTGCCCCCAAAATAAATCAGAGTGGTGATTCTAAGAGCAGAATGTGCTGCCTCCAAAATCTAAAATGGGTGAGTAAGTACACTGTCTCTTTCTTAGTGGTAGGGGATGCAAGATGTAGCGCTTTGTTTTTTATTTTTGAGAGGTTACCTTGACATGCCCTAGATTGCTGGAATCCCAAATACTTCATCAAACATAGTAAAATGTTAACTGTAAAATCCAGGTGGTGAGTATTCAGGGGTTCACGGTAAAGTCATTTCAACTTTTTTGTATGTTAGAACTTTTTTTTTTTGAGACAGAGTCTCACTATGTTGCCCTTGGTAGAGTGCTGTGGCATCACAGCTCACAACAACCTCCAACTCTTGGGCTTAAGTGATTCTCTTGGCTCAGCCTCCCAAGTAGCTGGGACTACAGGCACCTGCCACAATGCCCAGCTATTTTTGGTTGCAGTTGTCATTGTGGTTTAGCTGGCCTGGGCCAGGCTCGAACCCTCTAGCCTCTGTATATGTGGCCAGCGCCCTAACGACTGAGCCATGGAATTTTATATAATAAAATTATACGTTGAGTTTGAATTTTTTATAATAAAATATTAGGGGAAACTTTATTAAGCCCATGATTCTTTATAGTGTTTCTCTTCTACCCTGTGTGATGTGCATGCGTCTGATTAGGACATCATGGCACTTGCGCTTCCAGCTATTTGCTCAATATAATCTCATTAATAAAGTGGACCAGTGTGATGTTCTTTGGAATGTCAGGATGATTGAACTTCCTCTGAGCTATCTTGTACCATAGAGCAGAAAGATTAACGTAGGGCTTTAGGACAAGACTGTGGAAGAGTGGTCCTATCCTTTCCACAGGAATGTGAATTGCATGGGATTGAAAAGCACATACTGACCAGACATTAAGTGCCAGTGGCTACTTTGACCTGTCCTAGAAAGGGTACCATGTCTAGGACAATAGCTGAAAGTGTGGCCACCACTTGGTTAAAGTAGTTTAATGTTGGCCGTGCACAGTGCCTCATGCTTGTAATCCCAACACTCTGGAAGGCCGATGTGGTTGGATCACCTGAGCTCAGGAGTTTGACATCAGTCTAAGCAAGAGCAAGACTCCATCTCTATTAAAAATAGAAAAATGAGCTGGGCTTGGTGGCGGGCACCTGTAGTCCCAGCTACTCAGGAGGCTGAGGCAGGTGGATTGCTTGAGCTCAGGAGTTTAAGACCAACCTGAAAAAGGACAAGACCTTGTCTCTAAGAAAAAATAGCTAGGCGTTGTGACAGATGCCTGTAGGTACAGCTACTTGGGAGGTTGGGGCAAGAGGATCGCTTGAGCCCAAAAGTTTAAGGTTGCTGTAAGCTATAAGGCCATGGCAGTCTGCCCAGGGTGACAAGGTGAGACTCTGTCTCAAACAAAAAATAAAAGGATGGCGCCTGTGGCTCAGTGGGTAGGGCACTAGCCCCATATACGGAGGGTGGTGGGTTTGAACCTGGCCTGGCCAAACTGCAACAAAAAATAGCCCAGCATTGTAGCAGGTGCCTGTAGTCCTAGCTGCTTGGGAGGCTGAGGCAAGAGAATCACCTAAGCCCAGGAGTTGGAGGCTGCTGTGAGCTGTGAGGCCACAGCACTCTGCCGAGGGTGATAAAGTGAGACTCTGACTCTCAAAAAAAAAAAAAAAAGTAGTTTAATGTTATTATTCACAACTCGTTTGTTTTTCAAGAACCAGAAATAAATTGATTTGGTGTATTAAGAAGTCTACCTTTAAAAAATTTTTTTTAAATAGACCTTATTTTACAGCAATTTTAGGCTCACAACAAAATTGTACTGAAAGTACATAAAGTTCTCATACGCGCCCTCTCCTCCCACAGGCTTTCATTATCAACATCCACTACCAAAGTGGTCTATCTGTTACTTGATGGACCAACATTGATCCGTCAATGTCCAAAGTTTGTAATTTGCATTTAGAGTTAACTCTCAGTGTTGTATATTCTACAGGCTTTGACAAATGTATGAAACTCTAATAATTTCATCGCTTTAAAAGTCTTCCGTGGTCTGCTTATTCATCCCTTCTTTCTTCCTAACCCTTAGTAACCACTGAACTTTTTACTGTCTCCATAGTTTCGCCTTTTCCAGAATGTCATATAGTTGGAATCATATGGAATGTAGCTTTTAAAGATTGGCTTCTTTTTCTTAGTAATATGCATTTAAGTTCTTTCCTTGTCTTTATCTGGGTTGATAGCTCATTCCTTTTCAACACCAAGTAATATTCCATTGTCTGGCTGTACCACAGCTTATATATCTATTTACCTACTGAATAGTACCTTGATTACTTCCAAGTTTTAGCAGTTATGAATGAGGCTGTGATTAACATTTGTGTGCAAGTTTTGTGTGGACATGGGTTTTCAATTCAGGTAAATGTCAGTGAACATAATTGCTGGATAATATGGTTGTGTCTAACTTACTCTCAGCCAGGGAATGGAGTGCAATTCCATGTAGTTCTTTTTACCACAATAGTTCTCACTCCACAGCTCAGGAAACCAATAAAAGGCCTTCTAAAAGACTAAATGTTAGGGACCAGGGAAATGACCACATGGTGAATACTTGGGCCCAATGGGTTCAATATGGGATAGTCTTTTGCCAATTCCTTTAAAAGTATAAAGATACACTATGGAAAAGGGAATATTGAGAACTTAGAAGAGTCTGAGCTATCACATACACCAGGAGACCCATAGTGCCACTATGGCTCTATGGAATGATTAAGATTCCAGGTGATAGTTTAAGCTTCAATTTCTAATATGAAAATATTAATCACACCTACTTTAAGGGGTTGTAATGAAGATAAAAGAGATAAGAGGTCTGACACTTAAGCCCACTATCTCATCCTAGAAAAAGTACTACATGCTTCACTGCTGAATATCACTATGGTCACCACTGAAGTACTTGGGATGCTATGCACCAATGCCAGTGCCTAGTGCAACTTTTAATGCAATTTTGGAACTCTTTCTGGAATGACCATCAAAGCTGTTATTGTATTACCCTTGCTGTCCTAAATGTCATCAAAATGTCTTCCATTGAAAGGAAGACATTCCATACATACCATGGAATACCATTTAGCCATTAAAGAGACATAGTGACTTTACATCTTTTATATTAACCTGGACGGAGTTCAAACACATTCTTCTTAGTAAAGCATCACAAGAATGGAGAAGCAAGAATCCAATGTACTCAATTCTGATATGAGGACAATTGATGCTAGTACATGGTTGGGGGTGGAGGAATGTGGGAGTAGAGAGAAAGAAGGAGGGAGGTGGTGGGGAGTCACAGTGTGTGATATACCTCTTGGGGCAGGACATAATTATAAGAGGGACTTTACTTAACAAATGCAAGCAGTGTAAACTGTTTTTTTGTACCCTCAATGATTCCACAACAATTAAAAAATAACATTTTTTAAGGTAATAAAATTTCTCAATCTTTTATGGGAAAAAAAGTCTTCTTTTCAATATTTCATTTATCTTCAGGTAAAGAAAAAAGTCAGGGGGCCAGATCAGGTGAATAGGGAAGGTGTTGGAATAGATTTATTTGTTTACTGGCTAAAAACTCCCTAACAGACAGTGTGAGCTGGTGCATTGTCATGAGGCGAGAACCATGCTTTGTCAGCAAGATTTTCAGTTGAAATTTTCCTAACTGTATCTATATCAATGTTTTCTTGGTCTGTTATGCTTCTCACAGTGAGCTGATAATTTTTACACACAGTTTGACAAATGTTTGCAATGTGTTCTGTTAGTTCTGCTCATACTGGCCATGAATTCTCTTCACCAGTGGTGTTTTCTCTTTCTTCAGAGAAATGCTTAATTCACTTGTATACTCCCATTTTCCTCATGGCATTATCCATAAACTTGGGCTAACATGTCCCTGATTTCATTTCCACTTTTGCTCAGTTTAACAAGAAATTTACAAATATTTGTTCCTTGCTGTAATTCAAGCTCTGACATTCTCATGATGATACACAAAAACATGCAACAACAATAATGAACGACACTCAGCAAGACATTACCACATGTTGTACAAACACAACTGTGAGGTGCTGATATACCAAGGTTATGAAACCTTACGGAGTTGTTTGTACAGTCCTTCCAACATAAACGCACAGTGGCAAGTTAGTGAACTTAATCGTCAGATCTCATACTGCCGGCATTTAGTATATTATCAATTCACACTAGCTGCAGTGTTAATGCCAGAACTCATGCTGCTTATTTAAAAATATGTATTTCTTAGAATTGTCTCTAACAGGAAATGTGGAAGAATGAATGAAAGAAAGAGGAGACATAGAAGACAGAGGAGAATGGAAAGGTGAAGAAAAGATGATAAAAAATAAAAAAAGGAAGAACAGGGGAAAGAAAAAAGAAAAGAAAAGAAAAAGATAGAAATATTTTCAAAGGCAGAAAAAGGGAGTGTGGCATGAGCATGGGGAAGCAAAAGAAAACAAGGAAGTATGCAACCATGAAGCAAATGATTAGTGTCAGAGATCAGAGGCTTAAAGTAAAGGATAGATTGAAATCTAAAAAGAAAGAAAAGAAAGATCCCAGCACATAAAGGAAAGAGAAGTCTCCCAGCACCTTTCCTGCTTATTCCAATATAATACACAACTGGGCCCACCTTACCACATCTTGGTTGATACCAACTTTATCAACTTTTCCGTTAAAGCCAAACTGGACTTAGTTCAGTCAATGATGGACTGTCTGTATGCCAAGTGCATTCCTTTAACTGACTGTGTAATAGCTAAAATTGAGAAATTGAAGCAGAAATATCAAGTGGACCTCAGGATTGCCAAGGATCCAAGCTTTGAATGACTATCATGCACACACAAAGGAACCAGTGCAGATGACTGCTTAGTACAGAAAGTAACTCAGCACAAGTGTTACATCGTGGCCACAGTTGACTGAGACCTTAAACAAAGAAATCCCTGGAGTTCCTATATGTATATTTTTAACAACAGACACAATATTGAATGGACTCCAGATGATTATGGAGCCCCTCAGTTCTAATTCTTCTAAGACAATGTTCCTATGCCTTTCTTCAACCAACTTCCTCTGTTAATAGTTTGTTAAATGTGAAATACCATGAATTATTACTCTGTTCACCTGCTTGCTCTATTATGGGCTGGAAGATGTGGGTAAGTACACTCATGTTTGGATGCTATTTTGAAAATTATATTTTATCTCATTGATGGTCAAAGATGCAAAATCTCATGAAGAATGCTTTGTTCTTTTTTGAGTTCTATTGCACAATGTGGTAATTATAGTTACTATTAGAGTAATATACATTTCAAAATTGTTAAGAGAGTAAATTTCAAATGTTCTTACCTCAAAAATGGTAAGTATTTGAGGTGATGGATATATTGACTAGTTTGATTTAATTATTCCACATTGTATTCATAGATTATAGTATCACTTTGTACTCCATTAGTTTATACAATTACAAATTGTTGGTTTACAATAAAAAATAGCAAAATAAAAAGGCAGAAAAAAAGAAAGGAAGAGAAGGAGATTTCAGTTGCCAGCATGGCATGAATAAAGATGAAAGGCATCCCAGAGGCCAAGTGACGGCAAAAATTTTTCTGGATGTACCATGATGTGCCACTGTATCTTGACAATTGAGCGCTGGCTTTTGTCTCAGTTCAATTTTATAAATTCAAAAGCTCTAGTTTAAAACTATAGTCATGAAAGTGATGCCGCCCACATGGCAAATAAGAAGCTTCTGACTCTCCCTCTACTCATAGGTGCACAAAATAAATACCCGTCCATGGATCAATGTCCTCAGAGAAAGAGGCCAATTGAGAGATTACCACCCACTGGGAAACTGAGAAGACAGCCATGTCAGACAGGTAAGAGAAGCCAAGGCACATTTGGTCACAGACCTCACCCTCAGCACTGTGCCAAAAATTGGGAAGGTAATCCCCAACACCCAATTTCTCCCAGCGGAGAAGACGGTCTGGACTTCATGTATAGGCATTTAACCCCACGTTTCCCCATGGTTTGATACATGGAGAGGATTAGACACACTCACATGTCCCTCTAAACTGTAGGAAACAAAGCAGTGCTCTCATATGGACTGAGAAGCACTTCCCAGTACTTCATCTTCTTGGAAATAGTGTAGAGAAGGAGCTTAAAAATCTACATCCCTCTGATCCTCCACCAAGGGGTTTATAAGACCCCATATTTAGTACCTGCCCAGTGGGTAAATGGCTTGGCTTCTAACTCATTTGCACCACAGAGTTAAAAAGACAGCCTACTGTTAACCCACCATCAGTCCAGAAGGAGTTTGCACCCAATCAAGTACTCCAACTTTTAACATATCTACCCTAACAGATTGCATCATAAATCTCATGGCTCTGGGAGCAGAAGGGACTAGCATACACATGTCTTCCTAGATATCAGGGAAAAAGTGAAATCTTTTAAATAGGATACAAGCACCTCTCTGGGGGTTGGGCAGAGAAGGGTTCTAAAAAAATTTAACTCCTGTTTCTCCCTAGAAGAGGTTTAGGACAGACACCAAGAACACCAATTATTAAAGCCACCTCCTAAAGGACTTCATCCTAAACCTAGTAGCTCTGGGAACAGAAGGGACTAGGCATACCTAAGTGTCCTCCAGTGTCAGAGTAAAAAATAGTTCCAGAGACTAGGTGCTCTGGAGCAGTACAGAAAGGGAACAGGAATGTGTAACTCTCAGTTTTGCTCTGGAAGGGGTTTATGACACACACCCATAGGGGCCATAATTGACAGCCTGGCCTCTAATAAACTTGCATCAGAAAGCTAATGGGACAAGTAAGCAGGAGCCCCTCAGTTGCTAGAGCCAGACCTTTCCCCCTGGCTTGCCATGGAGATAAATCCAGGCCTATCCAGTCTTTCTGGAAGGGAGATTGGTCATGCACCAAGCACTACAGCTTCCATAGCTCCCCTTGAAGGACCATATTCCTAATGATCTAGCTCTGGAGGTTGAGAGGGCTTTATAATACTAAATGACCCAAACCCCATATAAAGCAAATAGTAGGATGTATAATAGACCCATTTTCTAGTAGCTATTCCTCCAGGCTCAGGAGATACAACTTTAATGTGAATCTAGGCTTTTGCCTCAGATCCTCCCCTCAGCATGGTCCAGACAGACTGGGAGATGGATGCCTGCACCCAACCTCCATGTGAAGATAGAAAGAACAAGAACTCGTATCCAACACTCTAGTCTTTCCTGCTGACATCTAGAGTCCAGCTCTCCTTATACCAGTCTTGGGATTTTGACAGGAAATGGCACATCCTAAGATTTAGGGGTTCACCAAAACAGAGATCGTAGTCTGGAAAAACACAAATGTTAGGGTGGCACCTTAAAATATCGGACCAGATGAATTGGTGAAAACCTCCGACACAAGTTCAGTCTAACACGATGAAGAAAGGGAAAAGTAGCTGTCTTATGTAATGCATAGAAGCTAACATAGAGAATCAAGGAAGATGAAGAAATGGGATTATATTTCAAATAAAAGAACAAGCTAAATCTCCAGAAACTGTATGTAGTGGATTTTTGTAATTTGCCGGCAGGATATGAAAAATAATGGTTATAAAAATGCTCATAGAGGTCAAGACAGCAATGCAAGAACAAGCTGAGAATGTCAACAAAGAGATAGAATATATATAAAAGTACTAACTGGAAATTATCTGTCTGAAGAATGATCTAACTGAACTGAAAAATTCAATAGAAGAATTCAACAACAGACTAGACCAAGCAGAAGAAATAATCAATGAACTTGAAGATAGACTGCTGGAAATTATCCAGTCTGAAGAGCAAAATCAAAAAAGAATGAAGAAGAGTGAAGGCAGCTTAAGAGACTCCTAGGGCACCATCAAGCAGAATAACTTTTGCATAATTGTGGTACCAAAAGTAGAAGAAAGAGAAGAGGAAACAGGAAACACATAATCAAAGAAATAAAGGCAGAAAAATCCCTAAGTCCAGAAAATGAATTAGGAAATCAGATCCAGAAATCCTCTAAAGAGAGCAAATAAGATGAACCAAAAGAGATCACACCATGACACATTATAGTAAAACTGTCAAAAGTTAAAGAAAGAGTGTTCAAAACTGCAAGGAAAAAGCAAATCATTATGTACAGAAGATCCTCCACAAGTCCATCAGTGGACCTCTTAAAAGAAACCTTGGGATCACACCTACGGTGCATCTTAGTAGGGTACTGGTGAAACTTACTAAATGTAGAGTATCAATGTCTTTATATAGTGATTAAGAAAATGCTATGAGGGCTATTTCTCACAGTATAATCAAAATGTTTCTGATTGTATATGAAGCACATTCTGCCCTATGATTGCACCAATGTACACAATTATGATTTAATAAAATTATTGAAAAAAAAAGAAAGAAACCTTGCAAACAAGAAGGGAGAGGGATGATACAAATAAACTCAAAATTAGGAAAAAAAAATATTGTGATTGTCTCAATCTCAATCAGTCAAGCCAAGAATATTATACCCAGGCAATTTTGTCTTTCCAAAAAAAAAAAGGAGTGATAAAGCCTTGTTCAGGTAAACAAAAGCTAAGAGAGTTTGTTACCAGACCTATATTACAAAAAAAATGCTAAAGGAAGTTCTTTAAGCTGAAGGAAGAAGACATTGATTAGTAACATAAAATTATGGGAAAGTATAAAACTCACTGGTAAAAGTAAGTACATTGTCAAATACAAAATGTTCCAATACTATAACAGGGGGTAAATCAATTATATCTGTAGTATGAAGTTCTAAAGGCAAAACTTAATAAAAACAACTAATGTTATAATAATTTATTATGGGATACATATTATAAAAAGACATCAAAAACATAAAATGTGGGAGGAGGGGAAGTAAAAGCAAAACATTTGTGTATTTGGTCAAAATCAAGCTGTGATAAGTGTCACCTGTTATAAGATGAAGCATCAGGATAACAACACAGCAAAAGCCTATTATGGCTATGTAAAAAATAAAAAGAAAATAACCAAAGCATACCACTGCATGAAGCCATCAGGCCACAAGGAAGAAAGCGAAAGAGGAAGAAAGGAACAAAATATCTACAAAGTAACTAGAAACCAACAAAGTGGTGAGAATCAGTTCATACCTATCAGTAATAACTTTGAATATAAAAGGATTAAATTCTCCAATTAAATGACATGGGTAAAAAACCAAGACTTAAATTATATGTTGTTTACAAGACCTTCATCTCAGCTTGGCGCCTGTGGCTCAACAGGCTAAGGTGCCAGTCACATACACCTGAGTTGGTGGGTTCGAATCCAGCCCGGGCCTGCCAAACAACAATGACAGCTGCAACCAAAAAATGGCCAGGCATTGTGGCGGGCGCCTGTAGTCCCAACTACTTGGGAGGCAGAGGCAGCAGACTCGCTTGAGCCCAGGAACTGGGGGTTGCTGTGAGCTGTGATGCCACGGCACTCTATCCAGGGCGACAGCTTGAGTCTCTGTCTCAAAAAAAAAGAAAAAAAAAAAGAAAGACCTTCATCTCAGCTGTCAGGACATACACAGGCTGAAGGTACAGGGATGGAAAAAGAAATTCCATGCAAATGAAAACCAAAAGAGCACAAGGAGCTATACTTAGAGCAGATAAAATAAACTTTCAGTTAAAAATTGTAAAAAGAGACACAAAAATCTTATTTTATTATAAAATAATGAAGGGGTCAATTCAGCAGGATGATGTAACAATTGTAAATATATACACAGCCAACACTGAGAACCCAAATACATAGAGTAAGTATTACCATGTCTAAATGGAGAGAGATGTTACAACACAATATAGTAGGGAACTTCAACATCCCACTTTCAGTAATGGACACATTATCGGGACAGAAAATCAACAAAGAAACATCAGAGTGAAACTATATACTCAGATCAAATGGACCTGATATTTACAGAACATTTCATCCAACAGCTGCAAAATACACATTCTTTTCATCAGCACATGGAACATTCTCCAGGATAGACCATATGTTAAGCCATAAAACAAGTCTCAACAAATTACAAAAAAATTAAAATCTTATCAAACATCTTTTCTGACCATAATAGAATAAAACTAGAAATCAGTAACCAAAGGAGCTCTGGAAACTGCACGAACACATAGAAATTAAACAACATGCTTGTGAATGTCCAACAAAAAAATTAAGAAGGAAATTTAGAAATTTCTTGAAACAAATGAAAATGGAAGCATAATATATCAAACCTATGGGATACAGAAAAAGCAATACTATGGGGAAAGTTTACAGCAGTAAATGCCTACATGAAAAAAATTTCAAATAAACAATTTAACAATGAACCTCAAGGAGCTAGAAAAACTATAATAAACCCAACTAAAGACTATCAGAAGGAAAGAAATAATAAAGATTAGGGCAGTGGGTGTGGTGGCACATGCTTCTAGTCTCAGCTACTCAGGAAGCTGAGGCAGGAGGATTGGTTGAGGCCAGGAGTTGGGGGCAATAGCGCACTGCAGTGGTATGCATATGAGTAACCACTGAATGGAGAACCAGCCTGGACAGCATAGTGAGATCCCACCTAGTTCTTTCTGAAGAAAAGATCAGATCACAAATAAATGTGAGGATTAAAAACAAGGAAGATCAGTAAGCTCAAGTGATGTTTTATAAAGAAGATAATCAAAATTGAAAAATCATTAGCTAGACTGAGAAGAGAGAAGACTTAAAAAAATAAATCAGAGATGGAAAAGGAAATACTACAACTGCTAACATAGAAATATAAAGGATTATTACAAATTATTATAAACAACTCTATGCCAACAAATTAGAAAAGGATAAATTCCCAGACACATATGACCTATCAAGAATGTACCATGAGGAAACGGAAAAGCTGAACAGGCCAAAGATAAGTACCAAGATTTAATTAGTAATAAAAAAAAAATCTCTTAAAGACGAGTCCAGGATTGAATGCCTTTACTGCTGAATTCTACCTAACTTTTAAAAGACTAACACCAATTCCTCTCAAACTCTTCCCAAAAATTGAAGGAGGGGAAATTCTTCAAAATTCATTCAAAACCAGATAAGGACAAAGCAAAAAAAGAAAACTATGGGCCAATATCGCTGATGAACATGTATGCAAAAATCCTCATTAAAATATCAGCAAACTGAAATTAACAACACATTAAAGAATTATTCATCATAATCAAGCAGGATTCACCCCAGGGATGCAAGGCTGGTTTAATATGCGCAAATCAATAAAAATAATGTTTCACATTGACAGAATGAAGAACAAAGCAAGATAGATGCAGAAAAGCATTTGATAAAATTCGATATATCTTCATGATAAAAAGTCTCAGTATAGAAGGAACATGCCTCAAAACAATAAAGGCCAGTTGCTGGGTATGGTGGCACATGTCTGTAGTCCCAGCTACTTGGGCAGCTGACACAGAGAATCACTTGAGACTAGAAGTTCAAGATAAGCCTGGGCAACATCGTGAGAGTCTGTCTTTAAAAAAATAAAATAAAATAAATTAGCCAGGTATGATGCCATATGCCTTTGGTCCCAGCTACTTGGGTGGCTGAGGCAGGAGGATCACTTGAGCTCAGGAGTTCAAGACTGCAGTGAGCTATGATTGTGCCACTGCCCTCCAGTCTGGACAAAAAGAGCAAGACCCTGTCTCAACCCCCCCCCCCAAAAAAAACCCACAATAAAAAGAAAAACAATAAAGGCCATATATGACAAACCCACAGCTAACACACTGAATGGGGAAAAGCTGTGCTCAGTTGGATGGTTCTTGCTTGGGGTCTTTCATGTAGTTAAAGTCAGAGACCAACTAGAGTCATCTGAAGTCTTGACTGAGCTGCGTGTACAAGATGATTCATTCAAATGTCTAGCAGTGAGGGCAACTGTTGGGCAGAGCACTTGTGGATGACCTCTTCACATGCCTTGAGCTTCCTCACTTTATAGCAGCCCCAGGGAAGTTCAGACTTCTTTGTTGGTGACTATATATAATAGGAAAAAAACCCAACTGTTTTCTCCTACTGTACTCTCAACACAGAGCATTTCTGGTCACCAAAATGTGGGGTTTCTCCCGCCCAACACCAAGCAGACACCAAGTGAGTGTCCTAAAATTCAATTCAATTCTGAAACCTGGAGACATTAGATCCCACGAATTAATGGCCCAGTCGCACAAGACTGCTCACACTTCACATGCCGATCATAAGTAGGAGGATTCCAGGTTACCCACCACTTCTGTCTGACATGATTGCAAATTGGAGGCGCCCATAGTCCCCTTGTCAGATTTGACCATTTGTTAGAGCAGTTCACAGAACTTGGGAAAGGACTTTACTTACATTTGCTGTTTTTTTATGAAAGATATATAAAGAATACAGACGAACAGCCAGATGGAAGAGATACTCAGGCCGAGGTGTGCAGAAAGAGTGCAGCACTCCCAGGCCCGCGGAGGGCACCTCCCTCCCTAGCCCATCATGTGCTTTCATCCTGGAAGCTCTCTGAACCATGGAGTTCAGAGATTTTTATGGAGGCTTCATCATGTAGGTATTACTGACTGTTAACGCAATCTCTAGGCCCTCAGCCCTTCCTGGAGCATGGGATACAGGGCTGAGAGTTTCAAGTTCCTAATTATGATTTGGCCTTTTCTGGTGACCAGCCTGCACCCAGTAGCCCACTAAGAGTCACCTCCTTAGAACAAAGGCACCCTTAACACCTGTGAAATCCCAAGGGGAATTAGAAACTGTGTGTCAGGAACTGGGGTCAGAGACAGAATATATGTTTCTTACTATATCACAATATATAAGAGGCTCAGGGTTCCAAAAGAGCAAGGCTGAAGGTACCAATCTTCTTAAAAGCTAAGTGTGCAACTGGCCCAGCTTTAAGTCTATCATATTCTATTGATCGAAAAAGTGACTAAGGCCAGCCCAGATTCAAGGGAAGAGGAAACAGACTCCACATCTTAAAGGGATGAACAGCAAAAAAAAGTGCACCTGCCTGTCTTTATTTGCTGCACCTATTCTCAAAAGATAACACCACGCAGGAAACCGGCATAACTTCAGGGTAAAGCCAGACACAGTGATGAACGCCTGTAGTCTTGGCTACTTGGAAGGCAGAGGCTGGAAGATTGCTTGAGCCCAGGAGTTCAGGGCTAGTGTGTGCTGTGGTGGCACCTTTGAGTAGCTATTGTCCTCCAGATTGGGCAATATAGCACCCCATGTCTGAAAATAAATAAGTAAATAAATAAAAAAAAGGAAGTAAAAATATGATCTTTGTCCTGAGGAAGCTTAACATCTAATTAAGTTAGAAGGAAGATAAATGCTGTTTGGAACAAAATACCTTACTTTCCTTCTGCTTTTTAGAACAGGCGCATTAAGGCACCAGAAATCTCAGAGGACACTGGATTTTTTTTTTCTTTAAGTTTGCTAGGTTGGTTGGAATGAGAAAGATAAGACCCAATTAGGAGAAATTTAGCCAGATTGATTAAATTGCTCTGGATTAAGAAGTTAACAATAATTCTGGGTTTTCTAGCTGCAGTAGGCAAGCACTGGGACTCAGAAAAGAAGAAAGAGGTGAAGAAAAAAGACCCAGGAAAAAGACTTACTAGCATAATGGAAGTACTTAGAGGCCTTGAAGAGTGAGCTGCCCTTAACGTTTGCTTGGGATAACATACTGCTTATTGGCAGGTAAACAACGTTTAACCTCCCTCAATGAAGAATTAAATACATAGTGTTATAAAATTAAAACTCACAGTATTAATACTTTTGCATAAAGTAATCTGTGCATGGTTGGTATGTTAAGTATTTGTGGTTCATTTAAGAGAATTTGGCTTCTTAGAGTAGATGTCAGACTTCTGATTCAATTTTTAAATGGGGAATCAAGTTATTGGGTTGGGCTTGAGATTTTTAAGTAAAAACTTAAAGGATCACATTTACGTAATTTACTGAAATACTTTGGAAGGGTTTATTGAGTCAAAAACCTGTAAGTAAAGAGAAATTGAACATATTGAATGTATAGTTAAAAATATTTTAAGGTATTTAATTAATACAAGATATTAATATAAAGTCCTTAAAAACATTTACTAAAAAGTATTAGATTTATAAGTTTTGTGTGGTAATTTTAAAGTGGAAAGAATTTTGATTTTGATTTTTTTAACCATGATAAATTGAATATTAGTTTTTAAATTAAAGTAAACCACTGAATAGTATTTTCTATGAACAAAAACTACTCCCAAATGCATGGAAAAACTCAAAATTAATGATATTCATCCTTGGAGTAGAAAATTCTGGTATATAAAATATCCACCTGTGAATAGGCTAGTTTTCAGACATTTTGAAATTGTGATGATATCTGAGTAGGTTCAGTCAAAACAGCCAAATTGGTTGACCTTTCAGACATCACCTGATTATTCTCCACTGTTCTTTTGACTCCTTGGTAATTCCCTAAATGATGACACCTTTCTTAAGCCCTGACGAATATGCCTTGTTTTTGTGAGTTAGTCTTTCCAACACTCAGGGGCAGAACATGAGACTCCCATTTTCTGTCTTCTCAGAAGCAGCTGAACAGACTGAGTTAAAAGTTTATCTGACTAAGGAGCAAAGCCTGGAAAGTTTGAGGCTGAAGGGATATTTCTAAAAACTTGGGAACTAGTAAAGATAGGGATTATAATAAAAGTCTGTATGTAACCTTAACTATAGTGTTCACTAAGAAAATCATTATAGCAACATAGGTCGGTGTGTTTATAGCTGTTTTTTTTTTTAAAAACAAAAGATTAGAAAAGAAAGGAGAAACGGAAGTAGATGAGACATTCCTATGACTGTAGAGCCTAAAACAGTAGACTTCAAAGCTTCTGAAGAAACCATTCTTGTAATCCACTGCTTAATTCTCTCTAAGTACCAACTGGCAAGGAAGATCAGAACGGCTTAAATATTTACTAGGATTCCCGGTAGGAAACTTTAAATGGATGAAATGACCATTGACATAAATGGTGGTAGAGCTTTTATTTTTAGTCCCCCAAATCCTTGTTTTGAAGAGTTAACAAAAATTCTTAAGAATACTCATTATTTGTTACTTTGGGTTTGCAAACATCATCTATTCATTTATTTACTCATTTTTTTCATCCAACAAATATTTGCAGGCCCCACTGTGTGCAGGATTCTTTCAGAGATTCAGGAACAGAATGAAATGATTGGAATTAGAATTGGCCCGCTCCTTCCCCAGCTCCTAGCAGCTTCAGCCTTGATCCTTAGCCCTTCTAAACGAAGACAGGGAGGACCTTCAAAGCTTGCTATTGTTGACTTGGTGTGAAGGGTGGGCCTGGCTCCACAGAAGTCTTTTGACCCTGGTGTGAGCTGGGTCCAACAGCATTTCATGAGACTGAGCCCCAACTTGCTGGTCCAGGGACTGTTGCTCTGCTCGGATCTTTCCAGCTTCTTCCCCCAAGGATCCTATGCTGCTTGTTTTGGCCCCAGATCATGGACAGGAAGGGGGAGAGAGAGCGAGGTGTGCATCCTGGAACTCTGAGGTTGTAAGCAGCTCAGCTGTAGACTGACCACCTGCCTGATACTCTGATGCTTACCATTGTTTGCCAGGGCACCAGGTGGCTCTTTTTTTTTTTTTTTTAATTTTTATTTCTTTTTCTTTTTCTTTTTTAAATTTCAGGTTAATGTGAGAGTGTGAACAACCAAATCACAGTGTTTGAATGTGTTAGATAATCAAGTGCCTCTTGTAGTTATGTCCTGCACCCAAAGGTGGGCCATACACCCCCACATTGTGCCCATTCAGTGAGAGCACCCCCAAATCTCCCTCTCTGCTCCCCCCATCCCCCCTCCACCAACTTGAATTGAAATGAGTTTTTCTCCTAGGTGGATGTGTATTAGATCATCTGCTGGCTTCATTATTGAGTACATTGGATGTTTGTTTTTCCATTCTTGTGATACTTTATTCAGAAGAATGTGTTTCAGCTTCATACAGGTTAATTCAAAGGATAAGAAGTCACCCTCTTTTTATGGCTGAATAGTATCCCATGGCATGCATAGACCACAGTTTGTTAACCCAGTCCTGGGCCGATGGGCATTTAGGTTGTTTACACGTCTTGGCAATTGTAAATTGAGCTGTGATAAACAATCTAGTGAAGTGTCCTTATGATAAAATGATTTTTTTCTTCTGGATAGATGCCTAGTAGTGGGATTGCAGGATCAAATGTGAGATCTAATTTGAGTTCTTTGAGGATTCTCCGTACTTTCTTTCCAAAGACACTGTAGTAGATTGCAGCCAGGTGACTCTATCCTATCTACTCCTACCCTACCTGCCTTAGCCTATTCTGGCCTAGCTCATGAAACTGACATTTTCATCCTTTGTGATCTCTCTCTTTCCTGTCCCACAGGGTTTCTTTCCTTACTAGTTAACATTCCTGAGAGTTTTGCCAGACCTGGATAGTATCATGATTGGCTTGGGAAATTAGTTGTGACCAAAATACGCAAATATTAAAAACTATTAAAAGTAAAAAGTTGTTTTTTTACTTTTTATTTTTATTTAATTTTATTTTATTTTTATTGTTTGGGATTTATTGAGGGTACAAAGAATTAGGTTACACTGATTGCAAGTTTTATTTACTTTTGAATAGCATTATGTAATTTACATGGTTCCGTTTAAAGTAGTCCTAATTGTTAGATCATATGCATGATTGTATCTGTTTATTTAAAATTCAAATTTTCAGGCTCAGCGCCTGTGGCTCAACGGGCTAAGGCACCAGCCATGTACACCTGAGCTGGCGGGTTTGAATCCAGCCCAGGCCCGCCAAACAACAATGACGGCTACAACCAAAAAATGGCCGGGCGTTGTGGCGGGCGCCTGTAGTCCCAGCTACTTGGGAGGCGGAGGCAGGAGACTTGCTTGAGCCTGGGAATTGGAGGTTACTGTGAGCTGTGATGCCACAGCACTCTACCCAGGGTGACAGCTTGAGGCTCTGTCTCAAAAAAAAAAAAAACCATAAAAAAAATAAAATAAAATTCAAATTTTCAGAGGCAAAACATAGCAGGGAGGGTTTATAGCAACTAAATTTACCCAATAGAATTTCATATATCTTTATAAAAATATAAAGATTATCTTAGCTATGTAAACAGTGGTATTTTATAAGCTGGCATTTCCATTATATGAACTAATACTTGAGATAAGTGGATGACTTTTAGAACTTGCATCAGTTCAATAAAAATGCATTATGCTAACAGGCATTTTACAGAAAGTGAAATATAAAGGGCCAAGATACATATGAAAAAATAGTCAAACGTGTTAGTAATCAAAGATGTAAATTATAAAAATGAGATACCACTTTAAAGCTATCAGATTGGCAAAGATATGCAATAATGTAACGTTGTCAGTGGAAACTGCTAACATGTGCTGGTACATCATTTCTAAAGAGCAGTTTGGCAACAGATAATAGGAGCCTTAAAATACATACATCCTTGGTGCAACAATTCTACTTCTGGAAATTTATTCTAAGAAATAACCAAATATTATAAAAAGGATATTTATTACCACATCGTGTATAACTTAGAAAAATGTAAGCAACATAGCAGGCCAAAATTAGTAGCTTAATTAAATAAAATGATAATGCAGTCATTATAAAATATATTATACAAGAACAGTTAATGACATGGACTGATTTTATAATATATTTTAAATAAAAAGTTTTAAAATATTATGTACCATATTCCACTTTAATTCTATGTGGATGATATATTCCTAGACTAAATACCAGTATTATATACACCAAGATATTAATTATAACTATTACCTGGTGGTTTGATTATAGGATATTTAATCCTTCTCTTTGCTTATTTTTATACTCCAAATCTTTCTATGACCTTTGTAAATGAAAAATATAGGTTAAGAGTTATTGAAAATATAAAAGAAATTATTCTAATAATTACCTATGTGTGTGATTTAAAGCAGAAGTTCTGAAAATTATTGGTCTCAGAACCCTTTCACACTCTTAAAAATTATTAAGGAATCCGAAGTAGTTTTACTTATATAGGTTTCACATATTATCTTTACTGTGTCAGAAATGAAAACCAAAGCATTTGTAAAAAGTTTTAATTCTTCTAAAATAACAAAAACGAACTCATTGCATGCTAACATATTCTTATGAAAAATAACTATATTTTTTCAAAACGAAACATTTGGTCAGAAGAGTTACAGTGTTCTACATTTTTGCAAATGTGTTTAATGTGTGGCTTACAGGAGATACTTAGATTCGCCTATCTGCTTCTGCAATTAACTTATTATGGTATCACATGCCACAAACTTCTTTCATTCTACATTCATGAAAGAATGAGAGTAAAAAGACAAATCATCTACTATTATCATTATGAAACTAATATTATTTTGAGAATAATATTTATGCAAAATTGTTTTTGATCTTCTGACCCCCCTCAGAGGGTTTCAGAGCCTTCTGGGATCATTGGATTTTAAGAAGAGCCAGTTCAAGGTATTGCAGCTGGGTGGTATGAAGAAATTAATCATAATTAAAAAAAATGTTCAATCAAATGTTTGTTGCATGCCAAGAACTATGCTGAGAATTTTAAGTAATGATTTTGCTCTTATTATAATTATTATGAGTATTATTTGGTTGTTGCAGTTTGGCTGGGGCCGGGTTCGAGCCCGCACTTTGGTGGATGGGGCTGGCGCCCTACTCACTGAGCCACAGGCTCCTTCCAGTATATGACTTTGTTTCATCCTGACCACAACTGTAAGAGTTACTTACTTTTATTTCCTCTATTTTATGTATGTACTGGAGTCAGAGTCTTGCTCTGTCACTCTGGGTAGAGTGCAGTGAAGTGATCACAGCTCATAGCAACCTCAAACCCCTGGGCTCAAGTCATCCTCCTGCCTCAGCCTCCTGAGTAGCTGGGACTGCCAGTGTGAACCATGATGCCCGGCTAATTCCTCCATTTTATTTATAGGTGAGGGAGCTGAGGCTAAACAGATTGGTAGTGCTCTCCAGGTGTCCGTCCCCAGGGCTGGTTCCCTTGACCACTACCTACCCACAGTGCCTCTCTGCGCTCATCTCACCCCATCCTGCTGCCTCACACTGGGCTTTACAGTATCTGGAAGAGCATGTGCTAAGCTTATTTATCATGAACCTGATCTTCCATGCCATATGAGATGGCAACATTTAGAGGATGTTGGAAGCCATCCTTTTAGAATTTAGTATTCAAATGAGTCCTCAGATGGGTGCGCAGGACTCTCTGTTGGCTTGGCCTCCCTCCTGCCTGGGTTCCTTTTATCCCCAGGCCTTCCACTTGCCAGGGGTCTGGCTGCAGGGCTCCTGCCCCTACACTTTGTGTCAGGCTAAGCTGGTGAGAGCTGTTCGCCCTAGAATATTTACTTTTTTCATGCTGGAGGACGGGAGGGAGCGATTGAGTTTTTTAGAGTGGGGCATCCCCCGGAGAAGCAAACCTCTCACTTGCTAATATGAACTGCTCTGCTAGCGTAAGTTCAATGCGTCCGCACAAAAGCACGAGCCGGATGTGCGTTCAAAAGCAAAATTTATTTTAAAATTAACAAAATTCTAAAGTTAATTGGCTTTAATATTTGAAACAATGTTGGCCTGCTATAGTTTATCTGTCATCTGCATTTCCAAGAAAATTTACTGTTAAGTCATCTTTTTAAAATATGCAGTTATTGCCCCATTTTATGACTGTGAGTATGTGGAAACGTTGGTGACATCTGCAAACCTTTGCTGTGCATATAATAAAACATGTGGTTTAGACCTCCAGTCTCTCCCTCCTCCACCTCTACTTTCAGTCACCCAGAAATGAGTTCCTCTATTTACCTCCAATTACCAAGTAATTACCTTCTCTGTTCTCCTCTAAAGCCTGCAGACTCAGCTACAACATACTTCTATTAGGGGTTTTTCCCCCCCTTAGGATATTAACCTTAGACACCAGGAAGCATGGTTCTAATCTTTCCTGTCTCCCTTGCCCACACATACATGCTTTAATAGGGCAAGGAAAGTGTTTTATTCATCTTTATAAACTTGTGTCTAGAGGTGGTTGGCATGTAGCAATATTTTCAATAAAAACTTGTTGAATTTACCCTAATAGAAATAATTCTTAAAATTCCTTTCTTCTTTTTTCTTTCTTTCCTTCCTTTCATCATGCAATAAACATTTATTGAATTCCTCTAATGATTCAAACACCATGCTAAGTAAGTTGAAAGTTATTTATTTTGTCATCCCTGACCTCAAGAAGCCCAGAATGAGCAAAGCTATGTACTTGAAAAGGCAGGTACTATTCCTCCCTTTTGGGTTTTCAAAGTCATTCAGGGAGATTAGATTAAGATAGCATCCTGAATACACACCTCTTTTGCTGCCAAAAGTGCCACAGAATGATAGAAATAGTATTTCAGTGTGAACGTTGGTAACTGTATTGAGAATCAAGAAAATGATAGTAACAGATTAGAAATCTCGAAGATTCCTAAATATTAAAACATAAAACAAAACTGAACAAAATGACTATACAAGATTGAATCATGGATGAACACGTAGAAAATATGGCCTGTAACACACACAAGAGTACAGGTGTACCTTGGAGATCTTGTGAGTTTGGTTTCAGACCAATATAATAAAGTAAATATCATAAAAAACAAGTCACGCAAATTTTTTGGGTTTTTAGCACATATAAAAACTATGCTTATGCTATACTGTAGTCTATTAATAATGTGCAATAGCATATGTCTAGAAAAAGTACACACCTTAATTAAAAATATTTTATTGCTAAACAATGCTACAATCATCAACGTCTTCAGCAAGCCCTGATCGTTTTAGGGTGAAGAGTCTTGCCTTGGTGTCAGTCACTGCTGACCGAGAGTGGTGGTTGCTAAAGGGTGAATTGGCTGAGACAATTTCTTAAGATAAGACAGCAATGAAGTTGGCTGCATCAGCTGACTCTTCCTTTCACAAAGATTCCTCTATAGTATGCAATGCTGTTTGATAACATTTTACCCACAGTGGAATTTCTGTCAGAATTGGAATCAGTCCCTCAGACCATGCCACTGCTTTACCAACTAAGTTATGTAATCTTCTAAATCTTTTGTTGTAATTTCAACAACGTTCACAGCAACTTCATGCGGAGTAGATTCTGTGTCAGGAAACGACTTTCTCTGCTCATCTATAAGAAGCTCATCTGTTCACCATGAGATTGCAGCAATCCAGTCCCGTTGTCAGGCTCCACTTCTAATTCTTGTTTTCCTGCTCTTTTCATCACGTCTTCAGTTATGTCCTGTCCCGAAGTCGCCATCCATGAGGAGGATAATCAACTTCTTCCAAATTCCTGTGAAGGTAGATTTTTTGACATCCTCTCACGAATCACAAATGTTCTTAATGGCATCCATAATATAGTGGTGAGTCCTTTCCAGAAGGTTTTCAATTTGCTTTGCCCAGATCCATCAGAGGATTCATATCCATGGCAGATATAACCTTATGAAGGGTATTTCTTAAATGATATGAGGACTTGAACATTGAAATTGCTCCTTGATTCATGGGCTGCAGAATGAATGTTGGGTTAGCAGGCATGAAAACAACATTAATCTCTTTGTACATCTCATCAGAGCTCTTGGGTGACCAAGTGCATTGTCAATAAGCCCTAAAATTTGGAAAGGAATCTTTTTTCCTGAGTGGTAGGTCTCAACAGTGGGCTTACATTATTCAGTAAACCATGCTATAAACTGATGTGCTGTCATGTAGGCTTTGTTGTTGCATTTGCAGGGCACAGGTAGAGTAGACGTAACATAATTATTAAGGATCCTAGGATTTTTAGAATGATACACGAGCACCGGCTTTGATTTAAAAGCCAGCTGTATTGAGCCCTAACAAGAGAGTCAGCCTCTGAAGCTGTGAAGCCAGGCATTGGCCTCTGCTCCCTAGCTGTGAAAGTCCTAGACGGCATCTTCTTCCAACAGGAGGCTATTTCATCTATATTGCAACCTGGCATTTAGCGTAGCCACCGTCATCAACCGGGTTAGATAGGTCTTCTGGATACCTCGCTGCAGCTTCTATATCAGCCCTTGCTGCTTTACCATGCACTTTTATGTTACGGAGTTAGCTTTTTTCCTTAAATGTCATGAAACAACTTGTACTAGCTTCAAACTTTTCTTTTGTAGCATCCTCACTTCTCTTAACCTTGATTACATTGAAGAAAGTTAGAGCCTTAGTCTTGACCAGGGTTTGGTTTAGGGGATTGTTGTGGATATTGTGCTGGTTTGATCCTCCATCCAGACCACTAAAACTGTCTCTATCACAGCAATAAGGCTGTTTCACTTTCTTATCCTTCGTGTGTTCCCTAGAATAGCTCTTTAAATTTCCTTCAAGATTTTTTCTTCTGGGTAAATGCCTCGTAATGGGATTGCAGGATAAAATGGGAGGTCTAATTTGAGTTCTTTGAGGATTCATCATACTTCCTTCCAAAAGGTTGTATTAGTCTGCAGTCCACCAGCGGTGTCAAGTGTTCCCTTGTCTCCACATCCACACCAGCATCTGCAGCTTTGAGACTTCGTGATGTGGGCCATTCTCACTGGGGTTAGGTGATATCTCACGGGGGTTTTGATCACTAGGACATTTGCACTAGACTGTTTATCTTGGCTCTATTTACAATCACCAAAACGTGGAAACAACCTAAATGCCCACCAACCCAGGAATGGATTAACAAACTGTGGTATATGTATACCATAGAATACTATTCAGCCATCAAAGAAGATGGAGACTTTATATCTTTTATATTAACCTGGATCTAGGTGGAACACATTCTTCTTAGTAAAGTATCACAAGAATGGAGAAGCAAGAATCCAACGTACTCAATTCTAATATGAAGCCAGTAGATGATCTAATACACACTCTCATAAGGGAGACTCAAATTGGTTCAAGGTGGAGGTCAGGGGAATGAGGGAGCAGGTAGAGGGGAGGTGGGAGAGGGTTGGGGTTACAGTGTATGGCACACCTCTTGGGTTCAGGACACAATTGTAAGAGGGACTTTGTCTGACAAACGCAATCAGTGTAACCTAATTCTTTGTACCCACAATGAACCCAAAATGATAAAAAAGCAAAAATAAAATAAAATAAATTTCCTTCAAGAACTTGTACTTTGCATTCGCAACTTGGCTAATGGCACAGGAGGCCTAGCTTTTGGCCTGTCTCAGCTTTTGACATGCCTTCCTCATAAAACTTAATTATTCTTTACTTTTGATTTAAAGTGAATGATGTGAAACTTGTCTTCACTTGAACACTTAGAGGCCACTGCCCTAATTTCAAATATTACTGTGTTTTGGAATAGGGAGGTCTGAGGAGAGAGAGTAAGGTGGTGGAAAGGTTGGTTGGTGTAGCAGTCAGAACACACACATTTATGGATTAAGTCTTACATCATCTCAGTCATGGCACCACAAACTAATGACAAGTGTAATGTCAAAGAATGCTGATTTAGTTCCTCATAACAGATATCATAATAATGAGAAAGTATGAATATGTTCCCCATAACAGATATCATAATAATGAGAAAGTATGAATACAGCTAGAATTACCAAAAGTGACAGAGACCCTCACGCTGATAGGAAATGGCACTGGTAGATTTGCCTGATGCAGGGTTGCCAAAAACCCTTTCAATTTATTAAAAAAACACAGTATCCATGAAGTACAATAAAAAGACATATGCCTATACTTATGCTCACGGGGGAACAATTCTGGGGAAGGCCAAGCTCAGAGTGAGTGGTTACAAGAACAAAGAAGGAACAGGCCGTATTAGAACGTGTAATTGGCAACCCCATTGTTGCCACAGGGCAGTCCCTGCTTCTTTTCTTTTCTACCTGCACCAAGGTAGACAGTAGCTGAGCTAGCTAAATAAGAGCATTCTGGGGCCAGAGGGATGGGTATTGCTCCAGGAATTTACTTCTCTCACTCCAGGGAGGCTGGAGAGCCGCCACATCCAGCAGATAAAATTCTAGTCGGCTTTTGGCAATACATCCCATCTTTCTCTCATGATCACTGAGGCTGGCTTAAAGAAAACAGCAAGCCATTGTACAAAGATCTTTAAAGATCAGCCCATACTCTAAAGTAATAGAATAAATAGAAGAAAACAATTACAGTAAGGACAATAATTTTAGAGATTTCCAAGGGATTATGCATCCATAAAAAAATAAGCAAGATGAGATTTTGGAGATTAAATATTTGCCACAAAAGATACATATCCTCAGTATGTGAAGAGTTCTTATAAATCAACAAAAGACCAGCAATGTCATAGGACATAAATACATAATATAAGAGGATATACATGTTTCTTAAATATTTAAAAATATTCCCAACTCCTTTCATGACATGAAAAAGGCAAACTAAAAGCTCAATTAGGCAACATTTTCCACCTATAAGATTAGTAAAGTTTGGGTGCTTTGGTAACATGATGATCTGGTGAGAGAAGGACAAAATAGGCCCCCGAATGGTCCTGGTGAGAGTGAGATTAGAGTGAGTGCATGAACAGCAGTTAGAGAAGTTAGGCATTACATGCCAAGTTATAAAGGGACCCTGACCTAGAATCACACTTCTAGGAAATCAGCTTACTAACCAAATGAAATTTAACTTGTGTGTATACAAAGACAGAGGTTGCATTTTTTTGTATTAACACTGTATTGAAAGCAAGCAAAATATCTACCAACAAGAAACTGGTTGAATAAATATAGTACATCCACACAATGGAAAACATATATTAAAATATAGCACAATTCTATATCTGGAAATTTATCCTACAGATATTCTGGCACATAAGTGATTTGCTTGCATAGATATACTTGAAAGAGACTATTTATTGAAGCATTTTGGTAATTGTGAAATGTTATAAATAAACCAAATGTCTATTAATAGCAGATTGATTAAACAAAATAAAGTACATTCAAATTAAAGCCCTATTCCATCATAAAAATGCATATGGAAACACTATGGGTAAGATACATAAAAGTGTCCTGCAAGTATACTGTTAAGAGAAAAGGCAAGCAGAAAAGCATATACAGTTGATTCTTGAATGATATGAGGGTTAAGGGCACCAACTCCCCATGTAGTCGAAAATTCCCATACAACTTTAGACTCCCCCCACACTTAACTACTACAGTCTATTGTTGACCAGAAGTCCTAGTAACAAATTGAGCGGTTGATTAACTTGTATATTTTTGTGTTGCATGTGTTATATAATGTATTCTTACAATAAAGCAAGCTAAAGAAAAGAAAATGTTAAGAAAATCATAAAGAGAAAATATATTTAGAGTACAATACTATATTTACTGATATTACAAAATCCTTTTACAAAGTGAATCACCTGTCTAAGTGGTGGGCGACAGTACCTCGTCTATAGCACATCTGCACTTTTGTCACCTGTGTGATGACTTTGCTTCTTGGGAGCATTTTTTTCCTACTTTGTTCTTTTTTAAACTTTCTTTTTTTTTTTTTTTTGAGACAGAGCCTCAAGCTGTCACCCTGGATAGAGCGCTGTGGCATCACAGCTCACAGCAACCTCCAATTCCTGGGCTCAAGTGAGTCTCCTGCCTCTGCCTCCCAAGTAGCTGGGACTACAGGTGTCCGCCACAACGCCTGGCCATTTTTTGGTTGTAGCCGTCATTGTTGTTTGGCAGGCCTGG